>JAGDQP010010102.1:0-56886 GCA_022664845.1 Lepisma saccharinum
CTGCTATACTGGCAGTGTAAACAAGTTTAACACACGGTCTTCATAAGGGAACAAGGATTTTTTTTTAAAGGATCAAATTGGTTTATGGGCAAAAGGCATTTTTTTATATATTGGCCTACTTTCACTTAATTTTTCAATTTAAGCCTCATTAATTTACTTCTTGCGTGGTTTATATATGAGTCTCCTTGATCAAAAATGCATTTGTGAAATACAATATTTCATGATTCCTGAACACATTGCTAAAATAAAATGACTCGTGATGAGAGTTACGACATATTGCGGTGTCATAAATTGTTCCAAATTGTCGCCATTTTGATTTGTATGAAAACAACTTTATCACACGCACTAGATCACACGATATTCTCATATAAAATTATTACACTAGGTTTATAAAATATTAATTAAAATAAGGTTATATAGAAAGTTAGTTTCCACGTACCTTATTTACTGCGACACAGCACAGGAGCCTGAAGAACAAACTGTTATTGTTTCCCCTTCTTTCTTGAAATCTAAATAACTTCAAACCGTTATTAGACGTCGATGCGTATACTGTAGGTGGCGTGTTATGTCTAGCAGTTTCACGTCAGATATAAGTCAAGCACCCATTGGCAAAATGTAATTTTATCCTAGCAAAGTTGCTAGGATAAAATTATAGAAAACCAGCAGAAATTACATTGTAAATTAAAGTAAACTAGTAGACAGTACAGAAAAGGGTTCTACTACTAAAACCGTAGACCTGGCAACATTTAGACGACAGACACCTGTCCAAAAGATAATGTGTTGCTTTTAAGAACTTCAGATAAACAAAAACAATCCGTTGATAAAGAAATGTATGTTTTTCTTCTTCTTTAATCCAGACAAAGGATTTGAGTGTTTCCCCAATTTTGTATAGAAAGGAACGTAATTTTGTATAGAAACGAACGAAAGGACTTTCTTAACTTTAATTTGAGCAGACATAATAAAAAGGAAAATATTTAACAATGACAATACAGCAGAGATTACGCAAGGATTTTCAGTTTGGTTGGGGGTGTAGACAAAATTAGGAGGGTGTAATAGTTTTGCATATTTTCTATCGATTTTTGACTGAAAAAAATGTTAACGTTCTCGAGCATTTCGGGAGTGATACCACCACAGAGTCTGTCTGGCAGAATTACTGCAATAAGCCTCAAATTGGAATTTGGAAGCTCGGTTTGTCATGGTGCCGGCAATTTTGATTGTTTTTATAAAGGCTTTTTTACAGTCTCAGAAGGTAAATATCAGGTGGTACGCGTACTTTAACGGGCGACTTGTGCGCTTTATTCGTAGTCAATCTTATCTTAAAAGTGATGCAATGACGTACGGAGCCGCCGTAGCTCAGGGGTAGAGCGTTGGCGTAGCATTCGGGAGGTCAGAGTGGATTCGATCCCAGCGGCCGACCATCCTGACAGTCTTTCCTGTCACAATAGGCAAATGCCGGGATGGTATCTTCAACATAGGCTCTGGCCGACACCTTCACCAATACTTATCCCTCCCCTATCCTGACCTGAGCCTTAGATGCCTAGAGGCCATACAATTCAATTTATGTAGTGACGTCATTCCCCAGACAAGACAAGCTTAGGATGCAACTTAGGATGCAGGTTAAAAAACTGGAAGGATGTATAGTTTAATTTGTTTACCTATGCATATTTGTACAGAGTTAAATTATTAAACTGGAAAATAGGTTCTAACGTTAAAGTAGAATTTTGATTAAGCACCTTAGCAAACTTGAGACTTTCTAAGAATGGAACTACAGTTCATGTTAAATTGGCATCTCAACACTATACCTTCAACCTACCTGATAAAGAGATAAATACTGCATATTAAACTGTGCATTTAGAAAAACGCTTCATAAGCACAAAAATCACACTACTACTATATAAATTACCTGAGCCGCTCCATTTTCTTTAAAAAATTATGAGGAGGCACAAATAAAAATGACAAAGAGAATGTGAGCTATTATTGGGGTGTAATACGCTTGGAAAAAGTGTAAAAAAATGTACAGAATATGAGATAAATGTGCTCCCTTAATAGTGCTGAAAAAGTGCTCGAAAATGCTAAAAAAATGTTCTTAGGATTATAGTGCTTTTATTATGTTCAATAATGCGCTCCGATTTATGTAGTACTTATAATGGAACACATTCGAACACTTCACAGCACTTTCTTACACAATTGGTATACTTTTAAAACACATTCCTGCTTTTGAAAGTGCCCTAAAAGTGTAAGAAAGTGTTTTTTTTTACAGTGTGCAGCATGGTGGCGCAGTCCCCCGGACAAATGACAAAGATTTTAATGTTAGCTATTATTGGCGTATAATAGATGGGCTTGGATAATGACAAGAAACAGTAAGCGGAAAAAGTGTTTAAAAGTGTAAAAATATATAAAAATGAGATAAAATATGTCTGATATAGCGTTTCGTTAGTGCTTGAAAGTGATCAAAATGTGCTGCATGGAAAAATGTGTTCTAAATCTTTTGTAATTGTGTACTGAATTGTTTAACATTTCTTATGGAACACATTCGAACATTTTCACAGCACTTTATTACACGTTTAGTACACTTTCTCGTTTTAAATAGTGCCCTAAAAGTGTAAAAAGAGTGTGTGTCTGTTTTACAGTGTAAGTTACATCTCTCTAAAATATCATGTGTTGGGACATTGGATCGCTTTTATCTAATTTATTTTTGTTTATACAGTAGGATACGAAATTTGTAACATTATGATGTCTATCTTCTAAACTAATAAGCGAAGGTTAAAAATTATTTCACATTTGACTTTCACGGAACGAAATAACATAACAAGATATACCACATTGCATTTAAAATTCATAACCTTAATCCAATGTGGCGGCTTTCAAGATAGCCGCCATGATTGTGATATGTACTAATAAGTTATCTTTGTCTCCTATATCATGTGTCGGAACATTGGACTGTTATTTCCAATTAATTTTTGTTTTATAAAGCTATTACTACACATACCGAGCATATTCCTTGATTTATGTACCTACGCTTTCTGAGCACCCTTTAGAAATGAGGAGCTAATAATTCCTGCCTAGGCTCTTCTGGCCCTAAGGGCTATCGATGGGTATCACTAATTTCCAGATCCAGTGGGGATTTCCGGGACGATCTCTTTGTTAGAGAAGAAATGAAAACAATGGGACTGTATTCACCAGCTATTCATTGATTTTAAGAAAGCATATGGTTCTATCAAAAATGAAAAGTTATATTATACGTTTTCCTGGTACGATTTGGAATTCCAAAATAACTTGTTTAACTACTTAGGAAGTGTCTCGACGACCCCATAAGCAGAGTACCGATAGGTAATAATATGTTAAATAATTTCGCCGTACACAGCGGACTGAAAAAGTCCACCACTACTAGTAACTTTGCGTTAGAATATGTGATTTTAAAAATAAAAGTTAACAAAAAGGGACGAACATTGAATGGCTTTAATAAATTGTTCGGGTACGCTGATGGTGTGATGTAGGTTAAGAAATAGGCGTACGACCCTAGCAGAGGAACATTACTTTAGTGTGCTTGAAAATAAATTTTTGAGAAAGATATACAGCACGATATGACCGGAGAATGGAGGGGATTCTATATTGAGGAACTCCACAACTCTACAACTCACCCGATGTTGTAAGCATAATGAAATCGCGACGATTAAGGTGGGCAGGCCATGTAACTCGGATGGAGGAAAAGCGAAGATTATATTCCATCGTGGTTAAAAACCGGAGGAAAAGGGACCGTTGGGAAGACATTATTGGAAGAGATATTCGAGAAGTAGTTGCTTATTATGAAAACTGGCTTGACGTTGCCTATACGATAGAATCCAATGGCAAACGTTTGTTACTGAGATGATGAGTTCCGTACACCATAGAGCAAGTAAGTATAACATTACAGTGGGCGGCTTAGAAGACACACGTTCTAGCTACTTATTAAGCTTAATCTAGTTATGGTTAATGTTTAGGAAAATATATACATATTCTAGAAATTTAAGTCTACACAATGTTGTGTTTAATTTTGTAGATGAGCGAGTGTATTTTTAGTTTATTTCTCAAAAAATGTTTTAAGAAGCAGAAATTAACTTCAATGGAATAAGTCGAGTGATGTATAGGAAGTCATAATCAACAGTTATAACCAGAATTGTATATAAACTCAGAACTTAGTTTCCTTTTACTTAAACAGTTTATTGTTAACCTATGTAATAGTGCCCATGACATAAGTATGTTATTATGGCACCCTTTTATATAACGCACTAAATTATAATACAATAGCCTTCAGAATGACTTCTTGCTCTAAATTACAAAGATATACTCCCCAGATAACTTATCAACATGTTCCTACCTCCCATCTGGTAGTAAAAGTTTCACTCGAGAGTTCTGCATAGAAGTTTCCTCACCAAACATTTAAGCTGTCGGGGAATGTATTTCAATGGCATTTAACTTAATGTGATGGTGGCTCCGTTGTTTATAACCGTATTGGAGCAAGATTTTCTTATTTTATAAGACAACTAGCTGAAAAACCCAGTAACTCAAGATGCCAAATTCGGCACTCTTTCACTCACTGAAAGTACCCGAAGGCCATATCCTTCCTCATATGTATTCGACAGCAATCGAGTAGTTACATGGGTTGGATATAGATATGTGCTGTGGTCAGGATCAAAAGTTTGGAACAGACATGATTTAAGTCCTCCTTATTGAAATGCTTAAGCTATACAAAGTTTGTGTTAGTTGGTTTAATCGTGTGGATTCGTATAATGGTTACGCAGACAGATTTTTAAGTGTTATTCGAGTCGCTGTTGGAAGAGTGATTTCACTTGTCATCTTGTATAGCACCTTGAACGTAATTGTTCGAAATCCATTATAAAGTTACCTATTTAGAGCGCATTCTCTTTCTGATCGAAGGCAAAACCAAACTACCACCACTTCATATTGCCAAGCGTCTACTTGGCATAAAACTTCTTCTAGACATAACAAAAATCATAATTCAATATTTATTAGGTGTCCTTCAGAAGATACTCGTTAAAATGAAATATAAATTGAGTCTGTTCCAAGATCATTTATGATAATAATTCTCATTGATCATTTTTTACAACGTTACTTTTATTATTTTTATGGTGTCGTAAGTCTATAGGTCGTCGCGCACTAGCTTTCCCTTATCGTGAAAGAAACAGTGGAAATATGTAGGGTTTGAGTACAATTCCGACATCTTGTGTCACAGTAGGAAATTCCATTATTACGTCACTCAAGATGCCAAGATTCTGGCTTGAAGATTAAAATATCCGATTAAGAGTAATTTCTTATAACTGTAGAGCCAATATGCATTCTAAACAATAGATAATGAATTAGATAATTAGTGTTAACTTTGTAATGGTTTTATTTGGCATTCTTTTACTGTTTGATCCTAGATTTAATATACTTCAGTCTACTGATGGACATCTATATGTTGGACAACAACCTTACACGAAATACAAGAAGACAAACTTACAAAAGTAATGCTTACAAAGAAAACACACAAAAAATATTGAAACAAAAGCTCAGAGTGGACAGTTACAAACAAATATTAAACAATGAATCAAAACAATAAATAAAAATTTTCGAAATTTAAAAGCGCGTTCGTCACTCGTACAAGAAATGGAAAAGAAGATTGAAGCAATTTATATTCACTCACATATTACCTTCAAATAATATTATTATTTTCCCTTAATCTCACCATCACCTCAATCAAACAATTTAAATATAATTATTAATACTAAATTCACTTTAAAAATAGTCTGAGCAGAAACAAGGTTCTTGAGCACTTTTTGTGCAATTTCCGTGCTTTTTCTGTGCAATTCCACACAATTTTAATTCTAACTTAGAATAGCTAATTATTCTCACAACTTGTAATGACATTCCTGTGCAATTGACGTGCTCTTTCGAAAACGGAAACTAAATTATTTAACTAGCTAATAAATAATCATTGTGTCTTTGCACATATCCGGTTCTTTTTATTCAAATTAAACATTCATTAAATTCTAACACATTCTTATGGAAATCAAAAGGACGAAAGTGGCTTAAAATAGCCAGAAGTCTCGTCATGGTGACCCCTTTTAGTGGGCCCATGGCAAAAGGTGGCCCTGCGGGCCAGTACAATACAGGCAGGTGGGTTGAACACTGGAAACAATAAATATTATAGGAGGGACAATGCGAAACGTTCTTTAAGTTACATTTCCTTTCAACAATCGTCATGTTACGTTAGTAATTTAACTTTGTAAAGAAATTTAATAGCCACTCCCTCACCATGTGTGTATGTAAGTAGTAGCACATTTTTACTCTTTAGTAAAAGATTGAGATTGTATTTCTAATTATATTTAAGTCATTTATATGGAAACTTTTCTGCTGGGTCTTCTAGAAAGCGTTGTAATGAAGCTGTCGTGGAGACAAGAGAGAGGTAAGGAATGGCCAGTTTATAGTGACGGGTGGATTCAGATGCTGGTCTGTGAAAGCACATTATTCTCATAATTGCAAACACCTTCTATTCATACAAAGACATATTTGAAAAGAAAAGTAATTTCTACTTCTTCTTCATGTTGCATTGTACAAACAGATCGAGTAGTCAACACCAGAACCGTTATCCAACACAATCAATACAAATAGTTGACCACTACTGAAAGGGTTTAGTCGTGTGCTTAGTGACAGCGAACGTGAGAGTCCGATGTCTCTGGCAGTGAGCACTTCATATTTAAACATTTCGTCCCTACATTCGATTATTGTTGCTTTTTCATGCTGTATATTTTTTGTGGCCATTCGTTGTTTCACTTGCTGAGCAATAGATAACATTAAATTTCCTCTAACACTCTACAACATGCACTTGGACGCCTAAAAATTTGCTCCCTTCCTCAAAATTATATACCATTACCGCCTTTGGAGCACCATTCACGACCTTGCGAATTCGAATCTTATCTGGAACATTTGTCGATTTTAAAGAATTGTGTTTGCGTGATCAAAACCAACCGAAGGCAATTGTTACTGAAATTATCCCCTTTAAAATAAAATATATCAAAGCCTTTTTAATAATAACTGCTTTCTTTCTTGTGTTTGAAGTTAGTTTATTATGTACTGTATCGAAAAATAAATAAAGGCAAAAATCGCAACTGCGAAAGAGGCGTTCACGCGCAACAACCTTGCAGAACGGGAATTAGCCAACTTGCCTATCGAACTTTTTGTTTGTTTGTTACATTGTTATTGCAAACTTTGATTAGGGCTTAGAATCTTAATCAATAAATCATTTATTCAGCTTTGCCAACATCAATATTTCCAAAATTATAAAATCCAACGCATTTGCCATCCAACGTCTGTAGCACTATTAATGCTCACTACTTTGTTTTCTGTCACTAAACTGCCTTTTACACATCTGTTAATTTGCATGCAGCGTTATCTAAAGAAATTTAATTTTATTCAAAGTTAACAACACTGCTTCACAAGTGACAATGGTTTTTACTATTTTTGTTGCTATGCTAAGTGACTCCACTGTAAGGTTTTATTTTGATTATTTCAGTCGTTCTAGAAATACTCCATTTAAATTTAAATACTGCTTTCATAAATTTTTCTTCAATTCAAAATTTCAATGCCGCTAGCACCTTTCCTCTCATCCATAGCACATTAAATTGTGTTGTTCAACTTATGCCATCATGTCGTATCATATACGTTGTGTTTCAATCGGTTACAGCACTGGGATACCTTTCCTTGTCATAGAAATGGCTTCACGTTCTTTCCAGAAAGAAACCTTAAATGTATGCAACCCGGCTTGGCTGTTACGTTCTACAGTGTTGCATAACAAAGCTAGAATTCCATCATTTTTCTTCTGCTTATATTTTCTTCATCTTTTCCTTCTCCTGGTGAAATGTAACCCATAGTTCCAGATTTTAATTAAATTTGGCACATTCATTCTTGAAAGGGTTCTTAGAATAAATCCCAAGTTAGAGGTTTCTAGGCCACCTGTATCCACAGTTACAGCGCTTCAAATTTCTCATGTTTTATCATTAATGTTGCCGCGATCGACACTTTACGGAGACACCCATTTGAATATTATTTTTCTAAATCATGCTTCATGAATTGTAAAGAACAAGATTAGGTATTTCTTATGTAAAATTCATCATAGAATCCAAATTTCATAACAAAATTGTGGTACAGCAAATAGGTTTTGAGATGTGGGTCTATAATTGCGAAAAAAAGAAGTTTCTGAGATGGTATTCACTTTACAACATAATACCGTAAATATATCTAAACGAACACCAGATACAGATATGGGACTTGCACTATTGGAAAGAGCAGAAAAGTTTCTATAGCATGACGTAATAAAAAAATGGGTTCTTGGTAAGAAGTCCATGTATTGTATATAGCACTTTTTTGTTTTTACATCATTATATATACTATAATGAATTGCCGATGACCTTGCAAAATAAAACCAAGGGTATCTCAAGAAGAACACCAGATATAAATATGCGATTTGCACCATTGGAAAGAACAGAAAATTTCCTATAGAATGATGTAATAAAGACATTGAGATCTCAGTGTGAACTCTATCTGCTATTGGAATGTAATAAACTATTCTCTCAGCATGGCAGGATAAGCCTGCAAGTCGAATCAAACTATCGTTAACGTATCAAGTGATACTGCTGGCTGCCGTCATCTTGGCATATAATTAGATTTCAACATCTCCCGTTTCACTGGGTGTATCGAGCTGAAATAAACAATGTCTCTCGTACGATGGCACAAGCAACTTTAAATTACAATCACGAAAGCTATAGGATGTGATGTCACAACAATTTTCAACCACCAACTTTTTAACATTAGGCAAAATGTATGAAATTCCCATATAAATAACGGGAAATAAATTGTACGCAATTTTTGTTGTCTTATTTGGAGATGAGGTACAAGAAAAATAACTTCAGATTCGCGTTTCTTACATCGGGAAAGAACAGGTTGCGCCGCGACGATCAAACGAACAATCTTCCCCCCACTCGCAGGCACCATTTAGCTGTTGTGAAAATTGAAATTATACTAGGAATGTGGAATAAATGGCGTTTGGCTCAGAGTGGCACCGCAAAAATAATAGTTATCTCAGAATAGCAATAACATGTGACGTCAGTTAGTGACGGTGGTCATTTTGAAAAATGATTATATTTTAATATCTCGCGTTCTAATTGTTGTATAAAGATGCAATAAATTATATCTTACTCAGGGTTCCATCAGAAAGTAGAAAGTCCAATCAGTATAGTAAAAATATGTGACGTCACAAAGTACATGGCATCATCTTGCGATACAATTAAATTTTAATATCTTGCATGGTGGTAGTCGTGTCTAGATGATATAAAGAAAGTACAGTTCAGAATGGCACCGGGAACCTTATGAACGTATGTTAATAAGGAAAAGACCAAATACTTTCTGGCAGCCATCTTGAAAAATATTTACATTTGAACATTTCGGAATCACATGGTTTTATCAATATGGAATGAACGATGTCTTGCTCATAATTGCACGTGGACAAAGATATTCGAAACAAAATGGAAAGATATGACGTCACAAAGTACACAAACAATTTTGGGAAATAAATTCAAATATTTCACATTCTAATAGGGATGGAAATAGAGGAAATGATATGTAGTTCAGCTAACCAAACCTCATGTACTTAAGAATAGGAGATACAGTTCTCGTTTCCGTTTTCTGGCAGCAACCGACCACCAGATGGTTCTATTACTAACGCGAAAACGTGCTCCGAAATGTTAGATGTTTACGTTTCTTCTCTATTCTTCCATGGATGCAAGAAGAGTCAGTTTACATTCGTCATTTGTGATTTGGAAGGATCTTACCAGACTAATAGCCTACAGACATTCTCCCTAGCCGCAAACAAATGACTACAAACTTCGTTCCCTTTTCCTCGGATCTTCGGGCTCCTCCAAGTGGGTAAAAGAAGAAAGAAAATGACAAGACATATAAAAACAGAAATTTGAATCGACTTGTTTCAAGTGACATATTTACACGAGAAATATAGGATAACGTATAGCATTGCACTGGAGCGGAAACTAAAACCATTCTGTAATAATTATGTTCCTTTCCATAGTTCGGACAATCACATGCAGAATTGTTGTCTCACTAAAACTGCATCCAAGTGACCGTATTTCAGATATACAGCGTTCGCTTAGCAATCAGGTCTTGGAAATGATTCCAACGGGCGCCCATCATGGATCTCGGGATCGCCTAGAGGTTAGTGCACTCGTTTCGTTTGCGTATGGTCGCTTGTTCAATTCCCGCCGAGGCCTATTGAATGGAGTGTTTCGGAGCCCACTTCCAGGAAAATGAAGGGATGGTACCTTCAAGCTAGGCTCTGGCCGAATTGAATTGAATTTTGTTTATGGTTTTAGGCATCTAAGCAGGGATTCTGCCAGTATTTCCAGTTTGGAGATGTGTAAAGTCAAAATCGGGAGGGTGTAAGAGGAGTTTTGCACGATTTCTATCGATTTAACCAAATAATTTAAAGTTGGTGAGTGCTCTCTGGGATTTGGGTGGTGAGATTCCCACAGGGAGTGTGACGGAATCACTGCATCTAAGGATCAGGGTGGGATAAAGGAGGGGAAAGGATGCGGGAAAGTTTTTGTCAGAGTCTAACAGTTGAAGGTAACATCTCAGCATTTGCCTGGTGTGACTCAGGAAATGCTAAGACCAATGTAATTAATTCTTCCGCTCGTATCTGTTTTTCAAACTTCAAATAATGCAAGAATCCTTATTTTGTTCCTCATTGATACAGCGTCGGACTGGAGGGGTGGGGGCCCAGGCCGCTATACCTCCACAAGGGCCCAATACTTTTAAAATTCATTTCAATCAATTCCTCCTTTGACTAACGGAACACAATACCACAAAACATTAATTTCACTGTAGATGTTTAGATTGTTGATATGACGACAGATGGCACTACATAACAAAGGTAAAAAATATAAACAAAACAAGGCGAATTTATCAATTCTATATTATATTTCCAATTAACTTTGTGACCTCTGCATAGCAACAAAAGGTAGCTGCAATGTATTCCGTAATAGGCCAATGAGCAAGGAGAGCAATTCCAAGAATATTTTATATCCGATAGTAAAAACTGAAACATACAGTGCATTTATATTAATTAGTTCACTCGATGTTTGGAGGGTATAAGATTCGTGTTTGTAGAAAGCAGTAAACATTTATTAGTACACATGCATAATGAGCTTCTGTTTTGGAGTTATTTAAAAATAAAAGTAGTTTCAATTCTACTTCATTTTAACAGTGAATTATTAAGGTAGGAATTTAATAATAAAATGAAATATTAAACTTCGTTCTTTTCTATATTGATATAAACTGTTGATATGTTTCTTAGTATTGTTCTAACTCCTTGATAAGCATTACAAAAGTCAAGTACATAATACTTATGTCAGTGCGTGAAACTCCATGACATGTATAAAAAGTACTAAACCATGCAGAATATTTGGGGGAAATTAATTTGCTCTAATATGGTGAGTTAGAGTCAAATGCTGAACAAAACAAGTATTTGAAACTTTTTTTCTAATCAGAATAGATTTTGTGAAAGTAATTAGCTTAGTGTTGTCAGTGCGTGACGTTCTCATATTATGGTGACTGTGCGACTTTTAATGTACTACGAAAAGTGCTGTACACTGCAGAATATTTAATGCTAAGTAAATTACTTTCATGGGTGAGTTACAGTCAAATACTGAAGAAAAGAACTTCAAACGTTTTTCCTAGTCACAGTAAATTTTGTGTAAAACATTAACAAGCTATACCACACCTCACAAACTGATATTAAGAATATACTTTTCGCCAGTAAGTTGTTTTGGGGCACTCCCTACATTTGGGGAATCCCGACACTTCAAAGCTTGCAACACTGTAGGTGTCTTGAGGAGCGTGGTAGACAAGTGAATTTTATAGCATTGTGAACGTTGGAGTGTGTAGTGCTACGGGTCAGCATCTCATCGTTTTTACAGTTATTGATCATCTCCTACATGTGTTTAAATCAGGTAAAGTGTATAAATATCTGTTTGTTACTGAGGGTCATGTAAAATTTAGCCTGGAAGAGGGAGAAAAACAATGCTTTTTACGTTACTTTGGCATCATGTGTCCGAACGATTGTGGCCTATTTTTCTCATTGCAGTGTTTCCATATTACATTATAGTTCACTAACTGTAGCCATGTCGTTTCGGGGTACTCCCGACATCTAATTTGGGGCAGTTCCGACATTTCATCAGTTTTGCTCTCTTGCAGTGTGATTTATTGTAATATTAATGTGGAGTGTTTTAAAATGCAATAATTGAACTGTAAATGTTTTGCATTTCTCGTTGCAGAATAATGGCGCGGAACTATTAACGGATAACAAATAAATGCAATTGTACGATAGAGACTATGAGAACTGCCGTTCAAGCTGTTCAAAATGGAATGTCGTTATCAACTGCAGCTAGAGCATTTGACGTACCTAGAATCCCTTTGCGCGATAGAATTTTTAAAGTCGATAGGCCCATTGCTAAGAAGTTTGGTGGTCGTCGTACGTTCTCAGATCAACAAGAAAGGGAATTTGTAGAGAGAATTTTAAGATGAGACGCTGTGGGATTTGGTCTTACTATCACCGATTTACGTCGTCTAGCGTTTTCGTATGCTGATAAAAATAGCATTAATCATCCCTTCAGCAAATCCATCTGTGACTCTACGTGAATCTGAAGCTTTATCATTTGGAAGAGCTAAAGGACTGACAAAGGAAACAGTTGACTTATTTTTCAAAACAGTGGAGGAGTGTTATGAAAATAATAATTTGTGGGATAAACAAGGCCACATGTTTAATTGCAACGAAACTGGGTTACAATTGGTCAACAAACCAGGAAGAGTGCTGTCAAGAAAGGAAAAAAACAGACGGTCACTATCAAACTACTTTAAAATGTGGAGAGACTGTAAGTATTATGGCATGTGCAAGTGCGGCTGGTAACTTTATTTCCCCTTTCGTCATTATGAAAGGTCAACGTAAAAAGCAAGAATACTCAAATGGAATGCCTCCGGGAGCTGTTGTGGAAATGTCCGACTCAGGATATATGACGTGTGAAGTGTTTTCAAAACTTATTGATCATCTTGATCGTCATAAACACCAAGGCCGCATTCTTCTTATTCTAGACGGTCATGGATCACATTGCAAAGATTTTTCTATCCTTTATAAGGCCTGCGAGTAGGCTACCTCCACCCATATGGAACTCAAAAACTGCAGCCTATGGATGTATCGTTTTTTAGGCTACTAAAACAGTTCTGCAACGAGGATTGTTGGCTGTGGTTGCGTTCCCACCCTTCAAAGACAATATCTAAGTACATTTTCGGGAATATTTGTTAGGAAATCTTGGTTGAGAGCAGCAACGGTTTCCAATGCTGTACACGGATTCGAAGCCTCAGCTTTGTTTCGAATAGATCCACATAAGACTACAGACATAGCATTCCTGCCTTAGAAAGTGTAGTACAGATGGAGCTCAGGACATCACACCAATCACTGGTGCTGCAGCTGATCATCCAACAACCTCCTCTAACCTTGTCAAAGATGAAGGGACAAACGTCACAACAATTGCGTCTCAAGGTGAACAAGAGACCAGTCATCTGTCCAATAATTCCGGTAGCAATGTTAGAAGCATTACGGCTCAAGAGTTTTCGCCAACACCACAAAAGCTCGCCCCGAAAATTGAGAGGAACAAGTTAACATTCAGAGAGTTGAGAACAGGCAGGCATTTGTTAATTTGTTAGATGTTCAGTTTATTTTTGGCGGCCATCAGATACCTTTATAGGCTACTTACTTGTGCGAGTCAACATCTCCTGCACTTGTTTATATGAAAAATAAGTACAGAAAAGCACTTGAAGTAGAACCTGAAAATCTCCATTTTGGAGCCAGATGTGAAAAAGTTGACGACCACAAAACAACACCAGCCATTACATTGAAAAACTGTAAGTAAACAAAATTGTTAGGTTTTATTATTACTACTATTAATTCGCGACTTTCAGTATTGCTAGCAAACTATATTCAATTGTACTTTCATATATTGAAATTGTACGTCTTTTTTAAAAGCTATACTGTATGTATAATGTTTTTTTGGTTGTTGGAAAAGGGGTCCGCATAGAAACTAGTAAGAAATCAAGGGGTCCGCAGATTCCAAAAAGCTTGGAAAATACTGGCTTAGAAGACACACGGTTTACTTAGTTATCATTTTTAATCATGCTATAGTTATTGCTTAGCATAACATATGTATATCAATCCATGAAATGTAGGATACGTCTGCATAACGTATTTTGTTTTGTAGATGAATAAGGATACTTATACCAGCAAGTGTTTTAAAAAAAAAAAAACTAAGTTAAGAATAGAAAACACCGTTGATCGTGAGACAAAAAATAAAATCATTACACTAATTGTGTATTTATAGAGAACCTGGATTCACCTTACTGCGTAACTCTTTGTAAACATATTACATAACAGTGACATAATTATATGGTTATAATATCTTATTATACAAGCTAATCTACAATAATATTTTATAATTGCAACAAGAACAGCTTATGTTTCTAAGTTACAGAGATATCCTAAATGCATCAGATAGCAGTATGCTCCTACCCACCATCTGATAGTGAAATCTTTAATCTTTATCTTGGTGTACAAGTAAATTAAGTTTCCTAACCATTTTTTAAGCAGTTGTTGAATATATTTCAATCGCATTAAATTTATCAAATAAGTACAGCATTGTGGCTGTGTAGTCTATATCCGCCTTACAGCAATATTTTCTTTTTTGATAAAATAACTAGTTGAACAATCCATTGCTATTCATTGTAATTTAAATAACTCACAGTAAAACTCAAACTTCTCGAAGTTCGTATCCTTTCTCATATGTAATCCAGAATAATGGAGTCGTTGTATGAGTTGTAAGGTGAAATGCTAGGATCAGGGTGAAAAGTTTGGAACAGACATGATTTAAGTCTTTCCTGGTTAAATGCCGAAGATATGCATAATTTCATCTCGGTTAGTTCAATAGCGTGGGCTCCTATAATGTTTCATAGACTGATTCTGAGTCTTATTCGAATCAGAGATGGATGACTGCTTTCATTTGTCACCCTGTATTATACATTGAACGTAATAGATTGGACTCCAGCATAAGGTAGGCCTAGATTACCTATTTAGAGCATCATCTCGATCTGATTGATGGCAACAAGAAAATACCATCGGTTCATCTTGACAAGCAACCTGAGTGTCACAAAAGTTCTTGCGGGAGGCAAATTCATGATGCAGCGACGGGCGCAGCGAAGGAATGTGTAGGAAGAAGAAACGCCAGACAAACAACCCTTGGTTTGATGAAGAATGTCTTAAACTTCATGAGGAACGAAAACAAGCAAGGCAGAGATGGCTAAGTAATAACAGCGAAGCAATTACCAACCAATACAGTAACGCGAAGAGCAACGCCACACGCGGGTTCAGAAACATAAAGCGAGAATATCATGACGCACAAGATTCAGGAGATAGAGGAAATCGGGAAGACAAATAACATACGAGATCTGTACAAAGGGGTAAGCTCGTTTACAAAAATTAGCAGCCGAGGTTAGGGATGATTAAAAATGAACACGGAGATCTTCAGGTGCATTCGACTAAAATTATCGATGTGTAGAAAAGCTATTTCGACAAACTTCTTAATCTACACAACGGAGAACAAACAGAGGAATTTGAAATCTATACCGCAGAACAGTGGATACTCGAACCTATAGCGAGATCGCGGTCGACATGTCGATAAAGAAATTTAAAAAATTCAAATCACCAGGAATGGACAATATTCCAGCCGAATTAATTAAAGTGGTAGGAACGGCACTAAAGAGGGAACTGCATAAATTGATAAACGCTATATGGAGAAAGGAGGAGCTTCCAAAGGAATGGAAAACCTCAATAAGAGTCCCGGTTTATAAAAGAGGCTGTAAATCAGACTGTAATAATTGACGCAGAATCTCATTACTCCCAACATGTTACAAAGTACTGAGTAATATACTTCTAACACGCCTAAGTTTATACGTAGATGAAATAAGTGGATATTACCAATGTGGATTTAGAAGAAATAGATCCGCATTGGACCAGATTTTCGCCTTGAGACAAATTTTGGAGAAGAAATGGGAATACAATTTGATTGTTCACTAGCTATTAGTTTTAAGAAGGCTTATAATTCTATCAAAAGGTAAAAAACTATACAATGTCCTGGTACAATTTGGAATTGAGAAGAAACTTCAAATTGTGAGGATTTTTCTCAGGGACCCCATAAGCAGAGTACGGGTTGGTAATAATATGTTAGATAATTTCAAGATTCACAACGGATTAAAAGAAGGCGATTCCTTGTCACCATTACTGTTTAACTTTGCGTTAGAATGTGCGCTTCAGAAAATAAAAAGGGACAAAAAGGGACTAATATTGAATTGCATGAATCAACTGTTCGTGTACGCGGATGGTGTAGATTTAATAGGTAACGATATAGATACACTATAAAGTAACTCTGACGTCTTAGTAGAAGCGTGCGATGAGATAGGTCTACAGGTAAACATAGAGAAAACAAAATACATGATAACAAGCCGGAACACAGGGAATGAATGAAATAAAAACATAAGAATTAGGGATGAGGTCATAGAGACAGTAAACAATGTTAAATATTTGGGAGCATATGTAACAAGCAAAAATGAGGTAACGGAAGAAATAAAAAGTCGTTTAGTAGTGGGCAACGCATGTTTGTATTCAGTTCAGAAACTCCTAACCTCGCGATTAATATCAAGGAAGTTGAGGTTGAAGAATACAGAACGGCTATTCTGCCGGTAATACTTTACGGTTGCAAAAAATGGAGTACGACCTTAACAGATGAACATAAATTACGAGTGTTTGAAAATAAGGTCTTGAAAAAGTTATACGGGCCGAAATAGGACGAGATGACTGGAGAATGGAGGAGACTGTATAATGAAGAACTCAAGGGACTTACGACTCATCCGATGTTGTAAGAATAATGAAATCGGACGAAAAGAGACCATTGGGAAGACCGAGACAACGTTGCGAGGGCAACATTAGAAGGGATCTTCAAAAAAAAGGTGTTTGTGGTGAAAATTGGCTTGATCTCGCACAGGATAGAACCCGATAGTGATCGTTTGTTACTGCGGCGATGAACTTGCGAGTTTCGTAAGCCACAGAGTAAGTAAATAAGATGAGATTATATATGGACAGTATGTTTCTGATATATCAAGAACCCATGAGTTTGCTACTTAAGTTTGTAAATTACTATATAATTGTATAAATACAATATGAATCTGCAATGTACTTCCCCAGTAGCACATACGTGTTTTAAACGTTGATGAAACCGTTTAATGACCGCTTTTTAAAGGTTAATTCAACGAAAAAACGTCGATTCAACATTTTTTGGTTGATATAACCGTTGAAAGGGCGGACGTTAAACGGGTTTATCAACCTTTGAAACACGTATGTGCTACTGGGGCTTGAAAATTGGAAAGAACAATTGTATTATCGAAATAACCTCAACGACAATGAGTAATGTTCTTTTAAGTTACATTTTCTTGCAATAATCATTATGTTACCTGAGCAACTTTTCTACTTGAATAAATTTGTGAATAAACGACTCACTGTGCGTGTAGGCTCACGTAAGTAATCCCAAATTTTATGTATTTAGTAATTATTTAAAACGTAATAATAATAATGTCACGTTTCATTCATTGAACGAATTTCAGCTCTCCACAAAATTGGAAGAAAATCACGGACGAGACACAGAAATATGCAAGACCACAGATATTTGTTTCCTGACATCCCGGATGTATGCAGGCTAATACGTGTAATTTCACAATCGCTTAGCTCGACTGTGATTAGCTGAAGACCGCCATAAATATGGAAGCCAAAATACCATACCTCCTAGCTGCTGGCTACTTAATGAGCTCCCGTATCCAAGTTCACTGCTCCACTTTGCACATAGATTCTGAATACTTTCTCACCACAGCAATACTACAAGTTCCAATTTCATCTCGTCAGAAGTAAAGACCCAACTTCTGTGAAGAACCTTCATCATCAACAAAGACTTTTAAGGCAACCAGCATCTCAATAAGTGAACATGGAAGAGTGAGTCCAACATCCACTTACGGGCGTTGATTCAAGCCTCTTTCGCCCTTCTGTGGCTCGATGCTACAAGAACTGGCTTCCCAACACCATAGTTGTTTGGTCTGAGAATGAAACTGGCTTCAGACTGACTACAAGATCAGCTTAGTTTGTCTCTGAGCAATCCCAAGTAAGTTGGATATTATTTGCATGTTTCCAAGTGTGTTAGTGTTTAATGTTTGGGTATGAATATTGTGCCATTTTAGTGTATATATTATGTATGTAAAATTAGGGATCATTAGAGATTGATTGGCATCTCGTATACGAAGCAAAGTACCAACGCTATACAGAATTCTTTATCTTTCCATTCGTAGTTTTAACTACCAAAAACTACGAGAACAGGTTACCTCATATTTTTTTACGCTCAGAATGCATCCTAGAAGATGTAATTGATGGTATGTTTAAAAGAAATCGAGGAACAGAGAGACGATGCAATTATTTTACAAAGAGGTTCCCGATAGCACACTAATGATAATAATGATGGTGACATATTGTTACGATGAGTCAGTACGAATCAGTTCAATAAACAGGTAAACTAAGCTTTCTAGGCAAGCCTTTATTAGCTTTCTAATCACTTGGAATTTTCTTCTGAATTCGGCATTACTGAAATATCAAGAAGAATTTGTATAAGAAGTTTAAACAATCGAGATGTTTCATAGTGCAACAGAGACATCCATCGGGTTCATCGTAATAAAAAACAAATAAACTATAGCACATACCAAAAGCATTGATCGTGAATAATATTGACAACTAATCTTCAGTTCATAGCAAGTTTATATTTATTTCAAATCCATTAAAAATATTAGTTTCATAAAAAATGACCCAGTTACCATACCATACTATACCATACCACCGTATTTTGTAGGGACAGCCGTATTTTAAAGGCTCTGTCCGTGTCAGTATGGCACTTTGCAAAAATTACTAGTGTAAATGTCCGTACATTTCACTTAGACATTTGTTGACTATTAATTATTTTAAACCCATACACAAGTACATATCACACCATTTATGAAAACTTCCATGTTTCACACAAACGCAAATTGCTCCCACAGCATTACACTGTAGTTTCGCCTAGTATTTGTTATTTCCGGGCAATATTCCTACAATCTTTGATATCACCTAACAACGTTTTAGAAACCCAAATATACTAAAACGTAATGACCAGAAGGTCCTCAGACCTTGGTAATAAAGAAGACCCAAAAGTTAAAAAAAGCTACATATTACAAGGTAACTAAAAAGCTCTTGACGTTTTAGAAAGTCACAAACGGAAAGGTATACAAATGTCACTTCAGTTAATACTCAAAGTAATGTCCATCGGCATCCATCACCTTCCAACGTTCCTGCAGCTTCCAATGTCCTGGTAGCACAACTGGAGGCTCTTGGACGCAAAAAGGTCTTGAGTGTCTGTCACAAATCTGCCTCATTGTCGAAGGATTTCCTACGAAAGTGGTTGTCCAGGGAATGTAAGAGGTGATATTCTCTTGGCGCAAGGTCCGGGAAATACAATTGACTTCCATCCAAGTCGCTGAAACGTATCTCTGGCCACCTGCGCCAAATGTGGCCAGACATTTTCGACAAGGAACAGTATACTCTGGTGATTCACCAACGCTGGCTCCTTCTGCTACAGTGCCTGTTACACACGTTCCAATAAGTGCGAGTACAGATCTGGAGCGACGGTTTGACCCGGTGCTTGTACCTCGTAGTATACCACTTGGTGACTAGTCTACCAGATCTTGTGCTTGTGTAGAGACGGTCTTGTGGTGTGAGGCACTGGGTCTCGAAGTTATAACTATGTGGCTTGGGAGTATCATTCAGGACCTGTGTTTCATCATTGGTAAGAACTATATCGAATTCAGGTGTGTTACTTCTAAAGACATTACAAATTATATTCAAATTCACATTAGTGTCTTGTTGTGTCTAGAAACAGGTTGTCACTCGTTGGTCCTTGTTGGCTTCCGACAGTGAGTGCGGTACCCACTTACTCAACTTGTACGCCATACCTATGCGGTGCAGGCGAAGGCTGACTCTTTCATCAATAACCTAGAAGCGTTCGGCAAGCTCATCAGACGTTTGGCTACGGTCTTGTCTATTGCCGCCTTCAGGAGCTCCGGACATCCACTGAGTGGTTCATGACAAAGGAATAAATCTTCTGACCTGAAGTCCTTGAACCAATGCCTGGTGGTACGTTCATTCACAGTAATATATTCAATCGCTTGACGAATTCGGTGACTTGATTCAGCTGTGGACAATCCCGCTTAAAGTCATAAAGCAGACATTCCAAACGAGCTTCTTTGACACCTCCATTTATCTTTGCTACTGCTCGATCTATAACTGTGCAAAGCACCTGTCATGGTTACGGTCAATTTTCAAAACTTACAGTATACAAAGGCATAGACTTGAATTGTATCAGGCATGTTGTCTTTCTTATGGATTAGTACAGGACCAACTAGAGGTGTTTTTAGACATTAACCATGGATATAAACTTGTATAATCTAGATACTCACATAATTCTTTCTCTGTACATTCATATAAAGGTTTAAAGCATTCAACACGTCAACCTTTAAATACATCCCAAGACCGTAATGGTTTTTCCACATTAGAATAATGATCACGGATGACACTGAATTTCAGGAGACATTTTCACTTGTTATTGCTACTCACATTCCCAAAAGGAAACAACTTTTACATTGCAACTGTGTTTCAAAAATTCTTCCCCTGCTAACGTTGCATCATATCTGCTTCTTAAGCTGCACCCTTCTTCATCAATTACTTGGTATCTATATTGGGCTTTCCAGCTGAGGCCATGATAATAACAAGCGTAAAATTCGTAAGTTGTACTAGTATTTTTATCATATTGTTCGACTCTGAAATTTTTTTACTGATCCTCTTTAAATTTTGACATATTTGAAAGTTACTGCTTTGTTTGATCTCCATATATCGTAGCCATTGCTTAGCTACATTACTTTGATTCGTACTACGTTTGTAACCTAATGGAGGAATAATTGTAATTGTATTTTCTTTAAGATAACATGAGATATCCATCGCGCATGCAGTAATTGTAAGAGTATGCAAAAACATGTAAACCCTTTTGTTTAGCTTCAATGAGATTAAAAAATCGAATCAGACTTAGAGCTAAAATAGGTACATCGTTGTTGCAATAGGCTAACAGTTCATGCTGGAAATTAAATGTCTTTTAGTTTTGACACCTTCTGCGTGAAACTTAGGAATTGCTTCTTCCTCTTTTGATTTGCTTTCAATATCTTAAAATTCTAGTTTTGTTTACAAACCTACATAGTTTTGGCATTGTGGTATATTAAACAAATGTGGAAACTCTCCTTTCTAAAGAGATTCATCTTACCCACGGGTAACAGGTAAATCAGCTAATCGAACACCTATAAACAATTATGTATCTCTGAATGTGATATTATTTACTGTTAGTTGCGTGAGTTTATATCCACAGCTGATAATATTAGGTACTATTTTGAGTATCTAGATTATACAAGTTTATATCCATGGGTAATGTCTAAAAACACCTCTAGTTGGTCCTGTACTAATCCATAAAAAAGACTACATGCCTGATACAATTCAAGTCCATGCCTTTGTATACTGTAAGGGTTTACCACCTAGCAATCTTGCAATTCCTCTTTTGCTTTATAATGCACATAACAAGCTTTTATTTGGTCTTTGTCGGACTTGTATGGATAATTTAAATAAACATAAGTGCAATCATACTGACCAACAACGTGTAATGAAAGGCGTGTTTTGCACATCCGATCTCCATGCCTCATTAGGGAAAGGTTATGTCATTCTGCATACGTAAGTAATCTGGGAAATGCAGTTGAAGGAGGGACTGTTCAAGTCTTATGTCGACTAGTTTCTGAAAATGAAACAGGAAGCCTCTGGATTTCCAGACGACTGTTTAACCGACGAAGAATACAGCAGTATACTTCTAATTATAGCAAACATGAGGAAATCGAACTAGATTATAAGAACATTCAGAAAAATGAAGATATTTTTAAACTCTTAATTCGGAAAGTGGGGACAGAAAACGGACTTGCCAAAGACAAAAGTTGTCAACAATACTTTGGAATTTAATGAAATTGCCTATTCATCTCATTTAGAAATGAAAATTGCTGTTCTTGTAGCTGATAAGCAGGCTGTTTAATTTCGCGATTTGGAAAACACAAACACACTAAACAAATTCACAAATGTAGCAGTTGCTGCTTTCATTTCTTGGACCACACTTAAATAATGCGAATCATTAGAAGTCATTGGTATTGACAGACTGCTATACTGTGATACTGATAGTATTATCTATATTAGATATCGAGATGAAACTCTTTTCCTTCCTATTGATGATTATTTAGGACAGTTAGAAAATGAAATCAAACAAGACTTGGAAATACGAACTTTCATTTCTGTTGGTCCTAGACATTATGCGTATCGTGAGGTGAAAACAACTACAGGAAAAAATAATGATTTAATTATAATTCGTGGAATTACTCTTTCTCAATGAGCACGTAAAATAATAAACTTTAAGCGTATGTATAGTTTAGTTTCAGAAAAATGTGTCAGTCAAGTAATTTTTACTGCAAATCAAATTTTACGAAAACCTGATTTTCGCATTGTACGTAAACCACAAACTAGACGACATACTGTTGTGCAGAAGAGTAAGCGTCGGAAATTAAATCCTTCTAATACCGTAGACTATGGGACATTACCTTATGGTTTTCGTTAAAGGAGACTTCGAATCTGTTCTAAATTTTCAACAGTAAATTGTATAAACTGTGTTACAATGACAAGTATCCTGTAAGTTAGATGACCTAATTGTGTACAATATTGACTAAAGATATGTAAAATGAGAATATTCTTTCTTTAAGTTGATGTTTTATTATCATCTATGTCAGCAATCAACAAAACAAAACTTGATGAACACTTTTTGTGCACGTTACGCATTTTCTTCACTTATCAAGTTTGATTTTTCAAATGGTATCACTTTCTTAGTAGATATGTATCCCTGCAAGTCCTAACATTAGAACAATGTACATCACAAACCTAATTTATTGTAACAGTTTTCATTCTATTAGCATCAACAAAAATGTTTTCTGTGACTTGTTCAATACTTTGTTATATTTGTCTTCACTGTTTTTATACAAGTAAACTTCTATCTTGCAGTGTTAGTATCACAAATAAAATTAATTTGTATTCCTTCATTGTTTTAAATCAAAACATTAACAACAAAGTTCGACAATTATGTTACCTTTTCGTTAAAACTTGTATCCTAAAAGTTAGACGACGACATCATACAAAAATATTTTATACGAGTTGACTTTTATGTATCAGCTATGTAGCAAACAAACATATTGTACGACCGAACTTTGTCTTGCAAATAATTGTTTCATTATGTTATATGGCTTGACTTGTTAAATAATTTGTTTCAGTTGTATGTAATTACAATATTTTGTATGACGTCACTTTTTTGTATCAGTTGTATGTACTCGAAAAAAATCTATATTGATCAATAGTTTGTATCCTTTATGTGTACTAACAATTTTTGCATGTGCCAGTTCAAATTGTCTACTCTGTATATATCTTGATTATGCACAATAAATAATTTCTTGTTCAATCAAGCTGATGCTTTTTTATTTCCATTTCTCACAAACAACATCCAAATGAACCGTGTAAGAAATCTTTGCTCCAACGAATGATATACAGTTTGTCTGCGTAGTATGTACTTGTAATCATTTCTTTATATGTTTTCTAAAAGTTGTGGAGTATATCCAGTTCCAAGGATTCCACTGCCATGTGAACGCAGTCGTGAGTTCCAAAGTCAATGCAAATGTGGTCAAAGGAAGCATGACAGATTAGCGGATAATTTGCTTTCCATTTTTGAATACTATACATTATGCAAGCAGGCTTGACTTCAAGACTCGAACATACACACAGGACCATCATTGGCAAACTACATCCACGAATCCTTGTTCAACGTCTTTACTCGTATGAACTTTATTGACCAATCAAAATAAAGAATACAACTTGTCACTATCAGTATAATGACAAGTGTCTGGTAAAATCCAGTACGTTAAAGCTATCAAACCGCAAAAGTTGAATCAAGATTCACTTCATGTAGTACCTGACGTCATTACTTGCATTTCAATGAATTCCTTGAAGTATCGTAACACATAAAACTTGACAAATACAATATTTATTAACTTAATCTCAGTTACCAATACTTGAGAACAATTGACGTCATTCCTGATTATCATTAATCCATATTACAAGCAAAGATGTTGGTGGTTGTGATTCTGCGGAAGACATTCACAGTGGTGTATCATATATATCAATATAATGTTCTTACTTTCGTAGTAATCAAAATTTCAAAATCTCTGTACTATTGTAGAAGTAATATTCAGTTTCAGTACTGTTGAGCCATAGGGGACTAAAAGATACACTACAACGCTGTTGTAGGCTAATGACAAATCCAGTCTTCCATATTATTTTGTGGTTTTGTTCAAACGCAATGTCATACTTCTCGCTCCACAAATGACATGTATTCTAATTCCGTATCATTATTGAACGTCTTCCAAAAATATAAAACAGTCTGCTAAATCAAAATAAATGATTGCCTCTAGCAACCACCACCTATCTCTCATATTCGACAATAACATTCAAGTGGACTTCATTTTTCAAGACATATCCTGTTTCATTTACGGAAACCGTATATCTCAAATGAATTTGTACTTGTATTGTGATACAAATGTCTAGTTTTTCATTTGCAGTTAGCTATAAGGCTGACGAACGGCAGTCACAACTGCTTTGGGTTCTATTCATAAACTACAGTACAGTTTTCATATCATCCCCGTTCCCGTTTGGGACTCAGATCTTATGCTACCTTACAATTTAGGAATACAAATGACGCCTCGATATGTTACTTTAAACCTAATTCAAACGTCCCATTTTCGCTAGCCTTAGTCGCTTCTGTTCTATACATATCACAAAGGAAAGGGTTAAACCATCTGCAAAGGACCTACACCATTATAATGTTCTCCCTATACGTAAACTTACTTGATCACACATCTATGTCTAGTACTTCCTAGTTCATTTGAGAATATAGCTTATGTATCCATACGACGAGGGCTAAGCTATATGTAAAGGGTCTGCCTATTTCTAATTAACTCGACACGGTACATTTGTTAGTATTTTATTCCATATTCACATATGTGATTCCTCTAAGAAAAGAAAAAATGTCGTTTTCATTTTCACTAAACTGGTGGTGGGCCCCATCATTCTATTATCTGGGTCCTTACCTGCTCTTTGCATAGCTTTCTTCACTCTATTGGATCGCTCCTTTGTTAAACAGTACATTCTGTACATTTTTCTTGTTCTACTGTGGCTAAAACCATGAAAAACCTCGTTAGACTGTAGTTTTAGTGTAGCTAGGTCGACATTACGCCACTGTTCCAATATTGAGCTATGTTCGTTTGGTATTTTTTAAATAAAACTCGTACTCTAAGCTTCATTCGTGGTACACTCTCGTCATACATTTAGTAATTCAAACAAACTCTATATTTTTGTCCTAAAACAAAAATCACATCCTCTGAGAGCAGTGTATTTAAACTATATGTGTATTTATTTGTTCTATCATTTATCATTGTGTATTCGTGTTTCGCCTCTGCGTTCAAGAGAGAAAAAAGAAATAAAATGCAAAACATATGCGTAATTTGTGTGTTAAGTTAGTTACGAGTTAAGATAAAGGATTTATAATGCATCTTTCCATCTTACCTCTATAAAAATTGAAGAGGGAGAAACCAATATTGTGCCTGTGTGCGTGTCCTTGCTTATTATGCATATAATGTCAGCTATTTTATTATTAGCACTGCAGGAGACTCGTTATATAACTGAGTACTTCATTAAATCTAAAGTAGAAGAGGACAGAAATGGTTACAGGAGCTCCATAGCACTACTACGACATCTGGTGTGGGAAAAAAGTTTAGAAGAAATAATAAAAAGGGAAACATTAAAATGCAAAACAATTCAAACTGTGTGTATGAAAAATATCGTTTCTTGTTTTCATGTTCTCTTCTTTCTATATCTTTCTTGTTTGTCTGTGGGTATGTTTGTGAAATGAATAATGATGGTAACAAATTAAGCTGTTGTTCCAGTTGTTGTCTGTCATCTGGATTTCTTTAGAGTAATCGTTGGCGAACTTGTGTATAGCTTCATACAGTAAGAAGGACATGTGTTCGATATCTGTGTGGAATACTGGAATCATTATATTCACAGAATATAAGCAAATACAAGATACAATAATATAGTGTTCCTGTATGGTATACATACTGCACTATATATTTCTAATTTACAAATAATGTTCGTGTCCTAAATTAACGTAATGCTATGTTATTTAGGAATAAATACGGTAATACATTACTCTCATTCTGTTAAGTGTACAAAAGTGTTAACTCGCAGATATTGCACTAATGAATTGACACAACTGTATGGTAATTTACAATAATAATTGGATCGTAAGTCCTTATTAGCTATTAGTGCTGTGTTGTTCATTGAACACAGGCAATAGGGTTGGAGGACAAGCAATGAGCAGTATTTAATTATGACTTGGTGTTTTCTGGGCTATTCATTAAATATAGAATGCAATTATATCACTTTTATAGCAAAAATATGTGTTTTTTTTAAACACTAAACAATTGTCTAGTATACTCTATCATATACCAAAACAAGGAGTGTGTACTGGTGTATACTTTGTACTGTAACGATGGGGAAAAATCCAATGTAAATGTAGCACGGTTATTAATTGTTAATTTATTTCATAATTCATTATTATTATTGTTGTACAGAAGTAATGACATTCTTAGTATATATATATAAACAAATACTATGTTCCTATTAAAAATTAATACATACATTCAAGTTATTAATGTATTAATGTCTCCCATTATTTTTTGGATACCCGCTGGATATGCCGGAGTAATATTCTGTACTTACGGATTTTAAAAGTGCAAAATGTGTCGCATTACTTTTGGAAAACACTGTATATATGCCTGAGGAAATGTCCGTTTTACTATTCACCGTGATGGGTGCAAGTTGAAGATGCAAATAACATAGCATAAGATGTGTAAATAAATAAATAATAATGATAATAAAGAGATTAAAATATGTTCTGTTGTTAAAATAGTACATATTTAGAAGTTTAAATTGCGTGATAGTAACGAGTATCGTACAATAATAGTTTAAGAAATTCTATTACAGCAACGAAAAATTTAGTAACACTTTTTAAGTTTAATCTAATTATTCAACACCTTTTTTAAAATTCCCAAAATTTTAAATTCTGGCACCTACACTGATGAAGCACTATTGCAGAAATTTCTGTACTATAAAATAATAACGATGTGCTAAAAATTATGCTAGATTTCAACATTAGTGTTTTGGTGGTGGAAAGACAAACGTGAAATTGGTCCATATTATATTGTTAATTCTGACAGTAATTTTGAAGCACTAACGAATTGAGTGCCTGCAATGAGGAGCACTAATGGAGCACTAACCGATGCACTGTAAGTGATCTTTATTGCTGTCATACTTGGTTAAAAAATAGACTCGAAATATTTCCCTATGTATTTTAAGTGGCACTTCATCACACTTTATTAATATCTCCAGTAATAACGAAACACTAACGTGATGATTAGTGTTTCCTGGAAGCACTAACGATTGCGTTGGGTTTCAACGTTAGTGCTTCGGTGAAGGGGACTAGCGTGAAGTTTTCGTTAATCCTAGCTGTAATTTTGAGTTGTAGCGCTGAGGAGCACTAACGAAGCACTAAGTGATCGTTAGTGACCATGTTGATGGGGGAACTTCATGAACATTATAAAACACCTATTTGTACTCTTCCAAAAATTGTATATTACAAATTATAATTGTTACAAATGATAACTGATTGTTACAAATGATAAGCAAACAAAATACTCAAATGAAAAAAATAAATTAGGGAACTATCTTGTGTAAATAACTCTCAAACACAACATATATGGGTCTATTACTATGCCATGAAAATATGTTCGTTTCCGTGGAAAGAGAGTGCTCATTAAATTAATTAACTTTATCTACGGAAGCAAGATGGGAAATATAAGTCTAGTGGTCTACATTTATAAGAGATCATTATAATAGTAGCTTCGCGAGACATCTCTTGTCCATTATATATTACGGAGTATACGATTCATTTCTTAAATATTTCGATTTATTTATATTATACGATTCAATCATCTTTAACATTGTAGAAAATTTAAGAGAATCAACTGAAGTTGATTAAAGAATGAATAAAGATATGAATATTGAAAATTAAAATATAGGTAGTTAAAGTTTAATAGGAAATGAAGAACATTTACAGTCTCCATAATCACTCCCAAAGAGAGAATATTGTACTATAATGTTGAAATCTTTAACACTTCGATTTTCATTTATAAATTTAGGGGGCTCAGAACGAATGCGACGTAAAGGACTTTGAAAAAATGTATTTGAAAATCATCTTGTCTTTATGACATGAAATACATGAGGTGAAAATATCAAAATTTCGTGTGACATATATTTCGTATTATATTGTAACGGCATCTTCCTTATAACCGTTATAAAACTGATTTGGTTTCATTGAGTGAATGTTCCTCTCAAAGATGAAACTAACTTGTACAGATAAATGCTACAAACGAACACTGAAACAAAAATATTAAATGGCAAACGTGTTGGTAGGAAAAAAAGGAGGAACATTTTGTATTGTCTTAGCGAGAAGGAAACATTAATTCTGAATGATTGTTAATCGATGCGTTGAAGAATCTCCGCATTTGTGATTTAACAAACTCAATAATATTTCATCGTTTTACAGAAGAATAAGAGTAAATATGAGAAGAATAACGTAAAATTATTTGCAAAATACAATTTATTACTAGCATAACCTCATAAGTCTGGTATAAATGTATTTAAAATAGGTTCACTACCGTTTGCTGTATTAGGTGAAGAATATCCGAATAATTTTTCCTGTTTCAATTTTACTTGATCAAACTTCTATCAAACTAATCATTCACCTGTTAGCATATTGTTCGAGCATAGGCATAAAGGATCTATTTGTGCACGGTCAAAAATTAACAACTTGATAATGACTGGAGTACGTTGGGAGAAGTTGTGGAATCAAAAATATTCTAGCAACATTTTATATAATATTAATTAATGTTCTATCATGTGCTTTTGCTAATTCTATACTGTAAAATTATATAATTGTGGGCTTCTAAAGGACTTTGGTGTCAAAATAATTTACAACATGTTTACAAGAAGAATTATGCAATCATTATATGAGGCCTACCAAATACTGTACAAAGCTGCATTAATCACATTTTGAACAAAATTTGATTTAACGCGGTTCCTGCTCTCATGATTCTGTGATTGAAGTAAAGGGGAGGAAATATTTATAAGCACAAACAAAATATATCCGTTAAAAAATATTTTTTTGTGAAACCACAGCGTTCCAGTTAGGAATCCAACAGGAAATAATCAATGTTAATTTATCACTGTAAGAAAAATATTCAGGGGTAGTCGAAACTTGATTTCAACTAGCGTACTATCTGGGAAATTAGAAGTTAGTTAGTTTGTTCGAGAAATGTCATCGACAAGAACAGTAAAGTATACATCTTTATGATACTCTTGAGATAACTCGATTCTGAAAATCACGAATCAGCTGTATTCATAGTTATACCACAAGATCAATTAGCTTTCCCAGTTTCGAATTTGAGTATACATGCATCCCTTTATTTCACAAACTGTCTTTGTAACATAAAATAACGTAAAGTGTATTTCATACAGGCGAAGAACGATGGAGCAGGGGTTAGATTGAAGGACAACTGACAAAATTGAAGTTTCTACCTTTGAATCCAACTGCAAACTGATTTTTTTTCAACAGCCTCAATGTTGACTACCAACGTTTCCAAAAACAAGGTTTGTAGGATGTTTATCCTGAAAGGTTTGTAGCAAATTTGGCATCTGTCAGTTAGTAATCTTGCAGTTTGCAATGCCAAATTGCTGCAAGTTTACTCTTTTATCTGGGATATAATCCTTTAAATTTACACCACTTTCTGCATTCTACGTATCCGAAGTCAGGAAGGAAACACCGTTCAAAATATATTCAACACTCTATACAAGAAGTAGCTAATGTACATTATTACTGTGATATGTAGCTTTAGGTTACTGCTTGTCTGTAAACAACGTGCAGAAGATGTAATCACTATATTTTAAGAAACGGGATCTACGGTAAATTGAATTCCTCTACTATATAGGCCTACTAACATATTCATCATTCCGCAACATGCCCTCACTCAGGTTCTAAATTCTCCTAGTACGAATTCATTTTGCTTTGCTGATATAAGATTTATTTTCTACAATCTACATATTCTAGAACAATCTGAAATTAGAATCACCAAATTATACCTTGAAATAGATTAGAGATAAATTTAACACCCAGATTTTACACTATAATGAAAAGTAAAATAGGCTTATTCTACAAGCGTATAAAATATTAAATTTTGATACATTACTATTGAGCAGCAGCTCTCAACACAATTCGTTCAGGATAACGTAAATGTTTCGAACAAATCACTGATATTAACTGACTTTCCGTGGCATTACTTATTTCCCTTCAAATCCGTGCATTCTGGTCAGTAGAAATCACTTAAGTTATGCTGTATGCCATCGTAAGTGTATAAGACGTAGCTCGCAACACTGCTTCTTGTGAACTTGGAGCTTCTGAAACAAGCTTGTGGCGTTACTTCCTGAGAAATACGTACTGAAAGTACGCGATATGTAGCTTTTGGACACGAGTTAAATATCAGTGCTTGTGAGGAAATAGACATTCTCTCCTTACGACAGCTTTTTTCTCATGAGGTTAAACCTATTGCAATCTTCCTCGTTTCCTTAACTTTCTCTAGTTAAGTAATCGCTCTTAAGATAATTAAGCAGAGAGACACTGATTTCAGACTTGAGCGACAAAGATTTAATCAACAGTTAATAATTTAGAGACTTCAAGGCTGCCAGGTCCTTTTTTACTTTATTAGCTTCCCCCATTCTAAGATTTAATGAAAATAGAGTATGATTTCAGATTTGAGTACAACGACCTTCAATTAAACACTTTTAATCTGGTTACTCTTAAAGATGGCAGTTCTTCTTATTTTGGTTCGCTTTCTCCATTTAAAACTTAACACAAGTTTCACTTTATATACTCCAGTATGCTGTCAACCTGATACTAGAAACGAATTTGCTATGAATATAATATTCAAGCACTGATAGAGTACATCCATTTGTGCTTCGGCAAAAATTTGTTACGAAAAGGTCCTATTCAAACAAACATAACGTTCCGTTAATCATTTCCAATACTTAAGTAACACCTTTCGTTAAACTTGCCTTAATAACAGAGAGTCCCTTTACTTTTCTCTGTATTAAAAACTTGAATCGTTTTTCTTTGCAGTTAATTAATTACAATTAATGTTACAAATACTAAAAATTTAGAAAACACATTTTATCTATTATGTTTCTTAATATTGATTTCCTTCATCCGGCACTGACATCTATTTTCCTACAATTGTTACAATGTAGAGTTAGTGGTTTGTAACTCTTCGTAGATGACTTTGTGTGTGTTTAAAGATCGAGAGAGATCTTTTCTGTGGTTAATGAAGCCCATTTCTTTATATTATTAGTTCCATCGTTTGTGAAATCTTCGTTCTTTACCAACTTTTTAAGGGACCGAGTAAAAAATCTTCAATTCATTCTCTGTATTATTATATACTTTTTTAATCTTTGAGACGATTTTGATTAACTTGCTGTACTTTCTACATATCATTCGTATGGAAATTCTCTTGTATCTTTGAAATATATTGAGCGAAATGTAGACATTCCGTTACGTAATGCTCTGACCGAATCACTAACTGCGAGATATTTCCTCTTATTCAGTGCAAACCACAAGTGTGAAACCTTTTATTTTCAAAGAAAGAAGAATTTGATTGGCATTTGAAGGTGGAAATGAAACAATACACCGTGTCTTGAAATAACCTCCGTAACTATAAATAGATATGATTTCGTAGCCGCGGATTATGGAATTGCTGAACTAAATTGATGCCATTTGGACAACTGAGGCTGAGACTGAGATAAAGTACGAAAGCGAAGTTACACAGGGCCTGGTTTTTAGGCATCATCCCAGTATTTATCTGGTGGGACTGAAAAACCTCTAGGAAAACTGTCTGTATGAAGTGATTCAACGACTTTTCCCAGGATCTTCGAATTCCTAAGAAAACAATCTACCCACGGAGTTACGGCAACTCGTTCAAGGAATTGATATTTTTTTATTATTTGATATCTATGATTGCGAAACTTAAACATGAGTGGTTTTAAGGAAGACTAAGAGCATCAATAATAGTGGTATTCGGATTTTCTCCTCTTCTTGCATTCTTCGTGTGAGCGAACAACAACCAATCAAAAGAAGGCACTGCAAAAATGCAAGTTTGCAGATCCCAATCATTTTACCATAAGGAGAAAAGTTAAGTATTCTCATTGGAGAAAATGGGATATGACTTATACTGGCCTGCCTTCGCAGTCACGTTATAAGGTGAGAGGTACGGTACATGTACTGGTTTGATTTGACTTGTGCATTCACAGGAAGAATGCAAAAATAGGAGAAAATTAAGAGATCTAATACCACTATTATTGATACCATTCAGGTTTAAGTATATAAGATTCGGAAGATGAAAACTATTTTAAAATAAGAAAATAAGGTATGCAGAAATACCAAATGTATTTTCTTTTCATATATAAATTTATATGAACAATATTTTAATAAAATTTCCTGATTGTTTTTGTACCTAAGCTTCAGATAAGCTACCACATCATTGAGCAGATATAAGCTAAGATATAAGCTATCAGATATAAGTTTCAGTAAACTATCTTAAAAATATTAATTTTGCTTTCACATGTGCTTAAAGATGCGATGTTTGATATTTATTCCAAAAACTATTCTCCCAGAACTGGTTTCCTCATTCCAGGGAGTATAGAAAGTCTACATGCATTTTTTATTTATTCCGCACATTCGATATTAATGATTGTACTGCTACGCAAGGAAACTTTTAAGAATTCCCTGTTCACAAATAAATATCCAGGCTCTACAGTTTTGATCTAATGTCTACATGAAAGATATTGCGTATATTAGATTAGATTTGTTTTTGTTCGTTGCGTATTATTTAACTGTTCCCTACATACACACGCTAATATAATTCGATTTTTTTTATATCTCACAAAGAGGACGGAAAAAATCAGACAAAAGATGCAGGACCGTATAGTAAAAGTAAATGATATATTTGGGGAGGTAGGGGTCGTCGTTTCACCAGCTACTCACTTTGTTTTTGCTAGGAAACAAGGAACAAACAAATGGTGAAAAGGAATTTTGAATTCGGTGAGGGGTGAAAATTTCTCCCTCCCTTAGTTGAGGCTGCCATTCTTAACGAGTTAACTGTGCATAATTAACAATGAAATATCATTCTGGAACTCTTACAACACTCATCGTAATCTATGACAAAAGCTACCGACATAATTGAGAACACGGCATTTCTAAAACAAGGATTAACATTATTTCAAGTAGTTGAAAATATGATTATGAAGAAAATATAACAACATATTTGAGTATCTTGTTTACAAAACTTTATCCATTCTACCTTTGTTATTTTCTCTGTATTTCATATAATATACAAGTTTCTGATTCGATTTTGATGTCAGTGTGGATATGAAAATACTCTATCCAAGTAAAATCAATCGTTTGATATAATATTTGCACCCAAATCGAATCAGGAACGTGTTTATTATATGAAATACAGATTTCTTAAAGTAAAATGGGAACTATGCTTTGGAAACAAGGTTGTCATTCGAGAAAGTAAGTAATTGAGTTGCACAATTCCGAAATAATAGATGTCAGTACAAGATATAGCAAGTGTACATTTAAACATTTAAGGCCAAAATTACTTTTTTTAACCTATAATATTTAAGAAATACAGATGTAATTTTCTTTAGCACGGAACAAATAGTGAAAGCTATTACTTCACAGACAAATAAGGTGATTTCTTGTAGCTGTTAACACGCGTTTGGTAAAGTGCCCGCCTAAAGAATATGAAACTATTGCAGCTAGGAAATTTATTCATTGAAACTTTTCGAGCTTCATTCTTCGACAGGAATTTTTGCCGAAGCACAGATGGATGCATTATATCCGTGCTTCAATATTTCTTTCACAGAACCACACAACAAAAAAGAACAAGAAACATTAGAACTTGACGGTTCTCAATGGCTGCATACTGGATTACATATAATGAAAGCGACTTTAACTATATAAATGAACAAATCTAACAAGAAGAAGAGCACCTGCCATCTTTATAGTAACCAGCGTAAACCCAAATGTGAGGTTAGATTATGATTTTATTGAGGCATTAAATATTATATAGAAAACTTATCAAATAAAGAAGAGGCTGTCAGCTTGAAACCATCAGGTCAGAAACTGTTGACTAAATTCTTGTGGCTGAAATAAGTATCTCTTTTCCTAATTTGTTTGATGTTCTAGGGTAAATTCTTGGACTGGAGAAAGCTAACCAACCAAAAGTAACTGCTTCTTTTCGAATCGCGAGCCTAATTGTGACCGGCTAAATCGAGATCCCTGAATTATAATCTGAAATCAATTTCTCTGTACAGGTCTTAATAAATATAATACCGTGATAAATGTACATGAAGTGAACTCGTGAATATCGATCAATATTTATCCAAAGTCGAAATTTGGTGAATAACGTCATCTTATAGTGGAAGCGGAGTTTTGTTTCCTAACACAAAAATTGGGCTTATTATTATTGACTACCTTATTGATATTTTCAATAACAATTTTTGACCGTTCTACTTTTAAAAATAGCCAAGTGAATCAATTTTATTTATACCTTGCAAGGAGTTTACATGTACCTTGAACTTGTTCACACGTGTATTCAGTTTCGAACATCCGTGAAGTTAAACTAAACATGTTTACAAACGTGATCATTTAGACAAGTTAAAAAATGATCGAGACAGCATAAATAAATCATTTCGGGTCTTTAAGGTATCTTTGCCTGTTTAAACGTACTGTAGTACATTGTGCCAAGAAATAAAACCAATGTGTGTAGTAAGTATTGACGCGTATATATTTTCTGTGTCTCCTTTCCTGTTTATAAAATTCGGAGTAGGAAAGAGACAACCAATGATTTCGCTGTTCAGAGACGGTCCTCATCAACATGTACATGTACAGAGATTTAGACTAGTGTAGACACACCGTAATAATAAACGAGAATAGAAATATTGTTGTAGGATATTAGGGTGCAATGTGGAACATTTCCGGCAGCTTGGTGGGATATTTAAGCTAGGAATCTGGCAACACTAGCAGCAGGCAGAAATACTATCATTATAGTGATAAGTACATCGCCAATTCAGATAGTACATAGGCATTTAAATACTTTTTGTAATTTATTATTTATTTTATGTACTTGAGTTTATTGAAATGTTTTATGACATCATTTTCATTAATTATTTCATCAAGAAATAGCGTGCCTTATATTTGTTTGTTTTCAGATTTGAAAGTGCCTAGGACGACACCTTGAATCGAGTTCATGCTCTGTTCAAATCTGAGTTTTGAATCCATGTTTATCACGGTGGTGAATACCATTTAAGGGTAATTCGAGTTTGAACTTAGAATCATCCTAGACTCAAAAGATGATGAATACGGTAGTAAGTGAATACGCGTAAACTTTTTAACGCGTATACCGACAGAAAATAATTCATATTTTATTTTAATTATTTAAGCTTATGGTCAGGGGAAGACAAGTGAATTGATAATTAAATTCTCCATTTTCTTATCGTTCTTCTTGAAGGAAATGTAAATTGGAAAGTTATTTTCGTTGTTTCCCTACGAAGCCAATTATAAGGGAAAGATACATTAAATATCCTATTTTATTTCTATAGCCAGTGTTATAATCGTCCGAGCGAGTTGCTCGGAACTTATAGCCTCTTCAATACGCATGATGAAGAAAAGGGAAACTCCCAATAATGCGTTGCATGCCACATAGGCGTCAACTTCCTTTCTGCCTAAAAACATATAGAAACTTATATAAATATAAATTACATATTTAATGTGAAGTCGCTGTGATCCAGTGTCGTTGGGAATGTAAAGAATGCATGACCCGTGTTTAGATTTGTTTTCGTTACTTGTATTTTGAAAATTTTACCCACTTCATGGCAATACGTTATAAATGTCAGGTTTTAAAGTTATTTTATTTTATGCATGATGCAAACACATCACAAACCTTCTTGCCTGGACCAAAGATGTCAAAAGGCTATAAGTAAATTCAATTTCATTTAATCACAAATCTTTATTTTTTGGACGTCATGCGGATTCTTTGGAAGATTCTTTGGACATGACTGTTACCTTGATACTCACCTAAGAACATATTTATTCATCAGGCCTCACCACATCCCAAAATGAAATCAAATGACAAAAATATGTTTAAATAATTTTAAAACAGTAATTAAATATGCATTGTGTATACTGTGGATTTGCAACGCTGCGTGAAGTTCTAAGGGTGAAATAATTGCCCTTCACCATCATTTGGTTCCCAAATTTCAATCCTCAAATTCTATTACGTAAATTGGCAATACTCTAATAATCTATTAAGGAGCACAGTATAATTTATATTTATGTATTATTATTTGTGAGCTATCAGACATATTACGATAGACAAATAACTTTCTGGAGATAGTTACAACTTACCAGCATACGGGAGGACAGATAATTTCCAAAATAAAATAGAAAATAGCATGTGACTTTCAAAAAATAAATTACCAGTTAGAAAACAAAATGACAGTTTTTGAAAACTGTAATCAAAGTTTACAGTTTTCACAATAGATTTGTATGAGCAAGGTATAAGAAGTGAATATCCACGAGATATAATTTAGTATTTATGCTTATTGACTTACCGTACAGTAAAATCTCTGTTAACCGAAATAGTTTTAACCGAAATAGGGTTTAACCGTAACGGCAAAAATAAAAAAAATAAAAAATCGGAGATGATAAAATTTGAAATGCTAACACAAAAACATAGAAGATTTAAAAAAAAACAGTAAACGTAGTTGTATGAGAAGTTGTCCAACTGTAGAAACAGTTAAAGCTTTATTAAAAGTCTGTTATATACGTAATCTCAAAGTGTATTTTTTTCATCATTGCCTTCAATTTTTTCACTTTAAACTTTGAAAAGATACACATTTTTTAAACTGAAATTTTGGTTATCCGAAATGACCTCCACCCCCTTTATTTCGGATAACAGAATGTCTACTGTATTTCCAAAATACGACTGTATTTTGCGATTTACAAGTCAAGAAAGTAAGAAAATAAAACAGACTGCTCCCAGTTTCTAATCAAGCTTATAGGCTTAGCAAACTATCTTGTAATATCATCCATCTTACGAATATGTAAATCTTCGGGTATTTTCACTTACATAGAAAAATTTAAAGAATTTTTGCTCAAGCACAAATAGAAGCATTACATCCGCGCTTCCAAATTTGATTAACAAGACAATCTGTAAAATTTTTAATTATGGAGTACTATAGACTACATGCACTCAATGCATTAGGAGCGGTTCTTGTTATGGAGCGTTTCGATAGTTGCCAAAACGGCCAGATATTTTGCATTTCCAACAGTATTGAAATTTACAAAAAAAGTTTATATTTTGCGAGAGGCTGTGGTATCTTAGGCTACAGTTTTGTATCTGTCTATAACCATTGTACTTTGATAATGTAGCAATGAACTTTTTAGGGGTTGTTATTTTAATTTAAGAAACAATCCCGTCAATCACCTGATGCAAAAGAGGTAAAACAAATAATATAAAAAAATATGGTGGTCAGTGTGAGTATACTTGGAACTTGTGAGCATTCCCAGTGCAAAGTTAATGATATTCGCTTATAAATTACATATTTGCCCTTGGAAAATTTTAGAAATTTTGTATAGGTTCAAGAATAAAAATTTCGAAGATGTAAATATACAAAATTAAGCTCGAATAGACAGACAGAAACAGTTGAAATAATAGCATTCCTAAAGGGAAGAAGAGGAGGGACTTTTATTCCTTATTGCAAGCAACTTTCATCCCAAGTACGTTTGTTATTTGTTTTGTTTTAGTTTGTAATTTTGAGGATTTTGGAATTTTTTAGGATCAAGATAGAAGTTAGGATTAGATAAATAGTAAGGCTAAAATCTAGACTTTATTTCTTCTCCTTTTTTTGGTGTAGCTTGTGCTGTCCAGATAGTTTGTTTTACCATCGCCGACTACGATCTCTTAGCGCCTTCCCATTTCCTGCTCGTAGCATGTATTGCAGCGAACACGTTTAGTTGATCTTTTCCCCGCTGTGGCGCTACTTACAGGCAATGGACAGTTTGACAGAAAATAACTATCAGCATGTAACTGAATGTAACTTTAGCAAGTTTACTGTACTGTGGTTAAGTAAAAAAGTTTTCATATGAGTCGTTCACGTGCGACATGTGTAGGCAACAGTTTCACAAAAGTCCCTTTCATTTTATAATGAAATTATGGTGATTAATTTCCCGAAAATGTTGAATTCTTACAAAACAATGCTTAAGAAACGAAGTATAGTGTTTATGGTAAGAAATTAAAAAAAAATCCCTTGGAGAACACAATTCATTAATTTGCAGATTAAAATTGCATGAAATTAATATGCTACTGAAACAGATGAAATATAATTCAACTTAACATTATACTAATTATATATTTCTTTCTCACATAGAGGACTACATAGAATGAAATTAGCATTTACTGCTTTTCTGGTAATTTGAAGTTCGAAAGAGTTCAAGTTACAAATCTTGTTTCATTCCATACTCATCCAAAATAAATGCGACTCAACTCTTATGAGCTTGATATACAAACGAAATGCGTCAAATGTTACCTATGTGCTATCCCTCGAAAGAACTAGCATAGATAATGCATTTTGTAAAGAAAGCGTATCACTTTCTGGCCAATACGGATGGGGAACTTTTCTGTTGTATTGTTTCTTTTAACAATTTCCTCATCTTAACAGTATCCTACTTTGGAGAAACATGCATTGCAACTGAGTATTCCGAAGTGATTATTCCCCGCACATCAGAGAAATATTTTCCAAATGTTTTAAAACTATTTCCTGTGCCAAATAGGGAAACATGATATTTTCTGCATCACATTTAATTTCCCAAAATAAATTGAAGAAAAGGTTTATTAAGTGACCAAAGGATATTGCAAGCATTGGAAAGAATGAGAGAGATTAGCTTGACACAGAAAATGCAGTATATAATGAGGAAGTGCTAAAGAGAATAGGCGAGAGACGTACAATATTTGAGACAATGAAGAAGAAAAAGACGAATTGTTTAGGCCATTTACTTGTATTGCATACTAAGAGAAGAACTTGAAAGTTTTGTTGAAGCGAAAATAAGGGAAGGGAGAAGACCGATGCAACTTCTTGATAGCATCAAATACGATAAATGTTACGCTAATACTGAGAAAAAAGCGGAATCTCAGGATCAACTGACATCTTATACTGCGTCTTGAAGGACGAGGCGCTTTTTGTAGAACAGTACTAGTGAAGATTACAATGGTTGGTGAATATAGGGTACCTACGGGCTATTGGCGTTCCTACGGGACTACGTGACTGTCATATAGATTCTAGAGCGCTGCAGTGCAATCCAGTGTGTCCCTTGTATGTGTTGTATAACAATGAAGCTCTATTTCATATACTCGGTGAGGTCAATAAACAGAGCCATCGTTATTGGTATGATGCCAAACCATCGTATAAAGATGGCATTAAAGTACGTTGCAAGAGGAAGGTCCTGTGCGGTTCTGTATACGAGAGAGATTATTTGTAAGGCATGTGTTCAATCATAACAACTTGCCTGGTGAATGATCCCTGGGCATCTTTCTGTAGGACTCTGCTGAACCTAAAGACTATTTTCCTTATTTTTACCTGTAAGATGGTGCGGCACCTCCTTGCACTCAGAAATCCAAGAGTGTTTGGATCTCCAATTTAACTGAATGTTCAATCGGGCAGCGTTGCCTATCGTAATACCCCTTCATCCACCTGTTCTCACGCCTATTGAATTTTATTGTTTTTGAGATTACCTTAAAATAGTTGTGTGTCTTGAAAATATTTACGATCTACACCATCTGCAACAACGGATGCAGAATACCATCTCTGTCGTTGACCCGATATGTTACACAGAGTAACCTGATTATAGGAAACGACTTTCTGTTTGTTTTTACCAAAAAGGTCACCACATTGAACACAGGTCTCATGATGACAAGTACCAATTTTGAAGATCCCTATTACCTAAATAAAGAAATAGAAACACATAAGTCTAGGTACAAAATGACTTATCATTTCAATTTCTGGGAACAGTCACGACTAAAACAGTATGCAGCATAAAACATGACTCACTACTTCATGTAAAATTATATATGTAAATCTAATTTTTCAAGATGACTGCCATGGTGCCCATACCCCCTTCCGCTAGAGTTCCATTCACGTTACCTGATATTCGATATTTGGTCTTTATTCCTACACTCTTTATCATTTAAGCAGTTTGTTTCCAGATTTTTACTTTAAGTTCTTCAAAAGACAGAATACAATGACAGATTTGGAGAAAATGACGCGAATTTGAAACGTTGAAGACAATAGATGTCACCGCAAGTTTTTAAAAAATGTGTGTCAAAATATATGCTTTTACACCAATTAATTCTGAAACATTTCTATTTCTAAAATACGGATATGTAAGCAAGTAACAAGTGAAAACTAGTATAAAGTAATAATTCACAGAAAGGATAGGAAATAATTTGTAATTATCAAACCCCAGTTAACGAAACGCAGTATTTCTTGATATAATGGCTGTTCGGCTAACTATCAATGTGCCATATAAATTTAGAACAAGAGACAAAGATATTTTTGCCGAAGCACAAATGGATGCATTATATCCTTGCTTCTATATTTTAAATGTAAAAACGAAATTCAACTGCAAGATATTTGTAGTAGTTCATCTCATAACAAGCAGACTGACGTATTAGCAATCCCATAATTAAAGATGTCATTACAAAGATTTTCCCTTGTATCTCTAATTGAGTGCTACTTAAATTTCTACTATTGTTGCAATTTCTGGCCTTTAATCACTATCAAGCTTCAAACACTTTTTTAAATGAAATCCATCTGAACAGAAAAAGACACATTCCTTCAGTTATGTAATATGTTTACGGCTATCGGGTCTTGTAGCAAAACACATAATTTTCTTTGAAGAAGAATAAGCAGTGGAAAAGAATAATTTAACAAGCTGAGAAAAAGGAAGTGGAACGATTGACAACAATAATTTTCAATGTGGAGAGGCGGATATCGTTTCACCAGTCCCAGTTAGCTTTTGTTATATTTCCGAAACGGCGAAGGGACAAAGAATTGCTTACGACGAAAGGAAGAAGAAACGGGTACAAATATAAATTTTGAATTTGGAGAGGTGGTTAGCCACTTTTATTTCCTTATATTTTGGAAATCGTGATGGTTCAAACGAAACATTTTTGGGGTCAATCAGAAACAAATTACGCACTGGGGAATGGGAGAAAGTAATTTTGAAATTGTGGAGGTGAGGCTGTCGTTTCTTCAGATCCTCATTTTGGGTTTGCTCGGTAACAGTTAGGGAGCAAATTGAGATAAAGAAATGGCGAAAAGACATTTTGAATTCAGTGAGAGGTTGGGGGATTGAAATGGACCTGAAAATTTGTCCTTCCGTTAGTTGTACAAAAGGCTGCCATTTTTGCATTCACTTAATATTATAAAAAGCAAGCAAATCCTCTGTGATAGTCCGGCAACCAAATAAGGGGTTTTCACCCAATTCGATTTTGACTTATTATCTGTTATTGCTAATATTTATTGTTTAGGGCACGTAGTTTCATGGGATTCTAGGGACTTTTTGAGTGCCTTTGGGCAACACTTAGAATTCAAGACGGCTGCCACGACTTATATTAAGCATTATATACTGATTGTACTACCTTACAATAATTGGTGTATTATACATTTCTACTTTATTTTTGTCTAACTTATTACAGAACATATCAAAATATTTGTTTTCATATCTGTGGCAATTATTTTAATTGTATAGTCAGCCATATTGAATTTATGGTTTTAAAAGTATAAATGTAAATACCTTTTTAATTTTATTATAATCTAAAATATTAAAAGATCTGTTTTTTTTCTATATTCATGAAAAACCCTTCAGCAGGTAGCGCTTTCCACCCAGTATCTATTACTGTGTATTAATTTTCCAATTCTTTCAGTAATTAAAAAAAATTATGGGTATTTTCACACTTTTCTATCACTTTTTAGAAACAAGAATCTGACTTTCATATCATCGATATCTCCAAAAGTAATTGCCTTCGAGTTGCCAAAATTTGCATGCGCACATTCTTTAATATTCTAAACATGATGGAAGAAACAAATTAATAAGTTTTTCTGCCTCATCATTATGTTTGCTTGTAAGCCTTTTTTCATAACTTTATATCTTGGAGCTATTTCTATCTTTAAATATTACATAATTTAAAATGAAGGAATGCAAACCTCATAGATAACTATCTGTATGTTAATATGAATTTTATGAAATGCCAATTGTACCGATCCATTTTCGCTTGGTCGCAACATATCTCTCCCCTTTTTTGTTCGTGCTTTGTCGGCGATATTTTTCGCCTTCGGCTTTCTTCAAAGAGTTTTATTTGTCCAGATGACAATAAAGATTAGCCATACATTTCTTCTCTTTGATTATTGTGCTGGCGGGGTTTTATCTTTATTTGTTCTTCATTTTATTACTTAATATTTCTTTGCATATTTTATTTCATCATTTTCTTCAACAATTTTTCTTTCGTTTAAAATCGTCAAAAAGAATTAAAAGATCTGATAGTTGATTTATTTTCGTTGAAATTTTGGTGAACCCCTTTACAATCTTCCTTCTGTTTAAATTCTCGTCTCTCATAGCTGAGGGCAAACAAGGGTTCGATCATGGCTGACCACGTTGAGTAGCTGTACAAGAAGCTGGCTGCTCTTGAAATTGCTAATATGTCATATAAGAATGTTAATGCAGTTTATTATCTATACAAATAGAAATATAAGTGCAGCCTCTTCACAAGGTAATAATTTGTAGTAGCAGTTCCAGCATTCCGAGAAAGTGATTCGAAGAAATACTCACCTTCAGTAAACAGTCTTAAGTTTCCATATTGTCCCCATGTGCAGAGAAGTGACCTTGAAGCATCCTGTGGCGGTTTGTGTGTGTGAAGTGATTTTCAAGTATACATGTGGTGTGCAGTGGTTTTCTTTTGTTTTCTAAATAATATATATATAATTTGTGGTTCTAAGCTCCTTTCTTCTGTGTGAAAGTCATTTAGTGAAATTTTCAGCATGTCAGTGGTTGGTGGCTTTACTAGTGGAAGTATATGTGAAGTGGTCATGTCAGCCTAAATTGGTAGGGGCCGGGTTCGATTTTCTGTCAGGTAATGTATGCTTAATGTCTTAAAATTCCTTTTTCTCTCCCAGAAACCCAAGTCTGTTTCACTTACGTTCCGATAACTAAATTTCAGCATTTTAAATTTTGGTTCGTATACGTTGAATATTTTACCTTGCACTATAGTTGATGCTACCTTTCAGAATGCACGTTATTTTTCCATTCAGTATTTTCGTTTGCTCTTTCCGGAAACTGGTATGTTTTAAATTGCACGAAATTTCTACAGCATGTCCTTTTTTGTCAGCCGTAAGATTTAACGATTCTCTGATTTATTTCGGTAAACAGCAAAGTTTAAAGCTTCGTCGTTGCGTTAGCAGCCGTAAGCCATTTGCGTTCATAGAAAGTCGTGTTTTGCATTAATACGTAACCCAACCATAGTATAACAAGATTGTATTATCAGAACGGAGGTTAGGTTGTGTGAAGTTTGAAAAATGGAAATTACGTACGAAATGTTTTAGCAATGTTTTGAAAATATCAAACTTAATTGCTGCCAAGTAGCTACATTGTAAATTAAAAAAATCATAGAAAGAAATGTTACTCTTCAGAAATTGTGGAAAGTTTGTTTTAACTGGGCTAAAGTGCAGAATGTCTACCACGTTTTGGAAAGTAAAATTAACCTAATCTTTTGTAAAATAAGTATGTGGAATCTTGTCTCTGTTCTTAGGCAGAGATTTTTTCTGTAAATATTAATTTACCTTTTTGTCATGTGAAATTAACAGCATCTTCAACGCTAATTTTTAACGTTCAAAAGATTCTCTTCGGAAACTTTTTTTTTTTAAGAAAATTCAGCAATCAGTCTATTTGCCGTGCGTTTGTTATTTTATTAAGTAAGAATAAATTACATTTTTACCAGCCATTTCTTGTGTCAAGGATTTCGTTATGATGTAGGTAGATTACCATCACTGTGGTATTGCTGGAAAGGTTCCCAACCTTTCGCTATTTCAGTTCGCGGTGTTAATTTATGTGTATGTGAGAAGGTAATTGAAGATTAAGTTAAAGTTTGATATTTGATCCAATGCTTCAGCAATCTTTAGGGAATAGTTAAATTAGTTGAGCCCATCCAAATTTCGTGTTAAATGTTAACTGCGGCTGTGTTAAGCATTGTACTGTTTTAGGAGCCGAGTTGCGTTAGGTCACTAAAATAGTGTTTTGTGATCTACTTCCTGCGGGATTTTCTAGTCAGCGTCTCTACCCCTCCCCCGCCTTTCAGGTCTTTTCCTTCGTGTTTTAGCCTTCTGCTTTTTGCCAGTTTTCTGCATTTGGGTACTCCTTTCGGGCTTCTTCCATGCATGCTACCTGGTCTAGACTAGTGTGTGTTCTGTCTTCGATGTGGCTGAAGCAGGGTGCTGATGGGTAGGTATTCTCCTTGCCTTCAGGTCCGATAGCGGTTTTCTTTCGTTATGTGCCCTCTCCTGTGGCGTAATGTCGGCTTGTCTCCAGGGTAGGTTTGACCACGTTGAGTTTGGTAACGCTCCCTTTTCGCAACAGGGCGCTGCGGGCCCCTGGTTTGCTGATGAGTCTACCTAATTTCGTTTGTTGGAGCAGCTTTGGGACATTACACAATATCGAAGTAATGGTGACATTAACATTTATGAACGTTGCACTTTTTAAATTTGCCATGAAATACTAAAAATGTAGAAATAGCTGTAAAATGTGTAAGGGTGGGGAATTTACCCTTTTTAGTGCAGTTTAAATAGATTTTTTTTTAAATATCTCTGCTCAACAAGTAAACAAATCACTAAAATCGTATCGTTCTAGGTATAATATTAATATTTGGTAAAATATTTGGTGTCCTCCGGAACACTACTAAATGAACTTGTCCGGTGCCGGCTATCAACTCTTCCATTCATTCATCTTCTATCAAAATAAAATTTAAGACCTCGCTACAGAAAACTAAAACGACCAGGTCCAAAAATTGTAAATTTTACGAAAGTAACCAAAAGTTTTTTTTTTGACGTGAAGGAGGGAAACAGTAAAGTCATTTCAACTATAAATGGGAGCTGGACGTGACTGGTTCTTTCATCCAAAATCATGGCATACTTTAAAATATCCTATGCAAGTAAATGATCTTGCAAAACAGAAATTGACCCGTTTTTTTTTTCAGCGAAGTCTTCACTTTTAGAATTCTTTTGGAGTATGATTTAATTCAATGTTTCACCATCGGGGGGACTACCTAGAGTAGCAGTTTCAACAGTAAAAGATGTGTGAAGGAATGAAATAGTTTATAGTGGAAGTGTAGAGTAACGATAACCCCTCTGCACTGCTATTTCCCCTACTCCATCGTAACCAAAAAACTGTCTATAATAGACGATCTTATTTCCCCCCCCCCCAAAAAAAAACCCGATTTCACCTAATATACTATTCGATTCCCTGTTGGTAAACACATTTTCAAGCTGGAAAAAGTTAGGAGTTCGATGTTTACAGACTTAAATCGCTATTCCGTATCCTGATTTTCCTCTTTTCTTATCGACGACATAATACAAAACAGTTTTCTTGACATAGAACTAGAACTAATTTCTAAGTCTGTACAACATGTAGCTATTCGTTCCGAGTTCTCACCTTCCTACGCAGAGAATCGACCCTGGAAACATGGACATTCTTAAACATTCTCTTGTATTGCTAATTCAAAATAAAATTAAGCAGACGAATTTTATCTCTTGAAAAAAATAGTAATGTGTCAACAGTCATATATTTTTTTAACATATAAATACAATTACTCATATTTATATAAAAAGACAAGAATACACAAAGCACGGGCATAAAAGACCTATTAGTGCAATTCCAAAAATTGCATATAACAAACAGGTCACAGGTGCAAGTCGAACGAACATAATAATAAAATGAATTGAAAGAAATAAGGAACTTTCCTATGTTGCCATTATCGCGCATGCGTATTACTCCTTATAAAGTAAATATTACTTCCAAGCAGGTGCTTCCAGTTGTCAATTTATAGTATTGATAACATGTCGGAAAACTAATCCAAGGAAACCGGGATCGAATAATGGTGTAGTTTTGTTTGATTTTTTTCTTAATGAAAATACCTTTACTCTTTTTATATATAAATGCATTAGGAAATTTAATAAAATTTAATTTAACCGGAAGACTTTGTTGAATTTGCCTCTTATATTCCTCAATTTTTATCCACATCCTATAAAAGGAAGTAAATATTTCTCCATCCCCTGCACGACTGCTTCCAACGTATTATCGTCGTTTTCACGAGGGAACGAATGTTCAATAATAAATGTATTGAACATTTGTCATTTTGTAAAAAATATTGATGATATCAGGAGCTCATTTCCAAAAGGTCTTATCTTTATTGAAAAAAAAAAAGTTGCAGAAATAGTGCTTATTATAATCTGATCATTGCGGATCGAAAACCGAAACCCTGAAATTATATCAATACTCCCATACTCTTGTGTGTAGGGTCCAGAGATTTTTAAATAAGCTGATGTATATGTGATATTTGTTTGCAGGAACCGCTTATGTATCTTTTCGAGTTCCAAAAATGTTTCGTCTCATAAGTAAATCTGAACCCCAAGTTAGTGAATCTGAATCTTGCTAATGTTTGTTAGTTATTTTTAAAGCTAAAGCATTGCCACAGTCATTTCCATGTTGTAATATGATATCTGAATGCCTGTCTTTCGTCTTTTCTTCGATATTATATGTATGAATGTTATGTCCTTTTCAACGGCCTAAGAATGGAATCAATGTATGTGTTGGCTATAAGTTGATTTCAATGAGCCAAGCGTTTCCTCAGATAATTTCAGAGTGTGTTTATTTGCCCTCTTGTTTGTAGTTAATATTTAATGCTAATTCCCTGATTATAATTGCTCTGTAATACACATTTTTAAAGTAAAAAGTTTTTTTTAGCATTAATACGTTTTCTTATTAGAAATACACGTTTTTTTTTTGTTCCAAACAAATACGTGTTCGTTATGCGTGATTCCAAAGTTTTGAAGATTAATGTGCACCTCTTATTGTGTACAATTGTTGACAATCTGTTTAAAGAGTCTACTCTATTTTCTTTCTTGTTTCTTCAAGTGTACCGCTCATTTGTTCCGTCCCTCTACCCATTATATTCGGTTGGATTATCTGCCTGATCATCTTGCTATGTGCGCATCTTTTCTCCTAATACAAATTTTGCTATTATCATTTTAGTTTTTGGTTCCTTCTTGGTTCCGCGTTAATTAACTAATCGCTTGTAATATTCAAGCGAGTTTGGTAATTCAGTAGCATAATCCACAGAAATCTTTGATAAAAGGTGTTCCTTTCGTAATTTGTAGTTTCTTAGAATTCGTGTGATTTGAATGTTAGTAGGCTCATTTTATTATCTTTTCTGGGGGTTTAAAGTAATTTATTCTGGGATTTCGCCAGGCTTGGCTAGGAGCGCTGAAGGGTTGGATATCCTATGCCATTTATATCCTATACAGAGTGTTTTTAGTTTTTTCCTTAGTAATTGCAGCAATTTATATTTTGTTTTAGCTTGTTGTCTTACATGGAGGATAGGGGCGAGAGAGGTTCCCCTAATCTTTTGTTAACTGTCTCCGTTATTCATTGCACTATACTGTAAAGACCAAGCAAGAGAGGTAAAGTTGTTTAAGACACCGACAATATTGAAAGTAATTTTAACATGAATTTTCAAGTCCCTTTGCTTAAATTGTGCTTATGTTATAGTTTGCTAAGGACAGCAAATGATCAAACTGCTATCTTCCTTGTCAACATTTTTAGTGTGCTGCTTGAGCGGTAGGTCTTTTCAGGCAGGTTTAGCTCGTTCCATTATCTATTTCTCCAAATATATGGCTATATAATAGTCTTTGGAGTGGACATTGCACATATAACGGCACAAAGCGGTGATTTACTCAGGACTGAAATTCCCCTGAAAATTCCCGTCCAGGCATAATTTAACTTTTACCAACTCTGAGAAGGTTTTAAAATCGGCTTTGTGTGCATTCTCTTGTGAGGTCTGGGCCTTCAACTAACTCGTTGTTCATCTATTTAAAAGTAGCCTGTAAGGTGCTCTGGACACCTGCCCTCCTCGCATCTTTACGTGTCACATCATTGCAGTTGCTCCCCTGATTTAGTTTTTGTTTTCGGCAGCAGCAGAAATGTCAGTCTTAAAAAATAGCAGTAATTATGTTGAACTGTATTTCCCCCAAACAGCTCAAATTCCCCTCAGGCGAAAGTGCTTGAATTCATCACTGCTTTTAACCGTTACAAACTTAGTTTGGTCTTGTTGTGTGGATGTTCTTGTCAAGAATGCGAATTAATTTGTAAAGTATAAACGTTGCGAACGAATACTGAAGCAAAATGATAATTGATAAACATTTTGGAAGAAAGACGAAAATAAATGTATAATTAAGTTCTTCATAAAATTGAACGTGAGTGATTTACTACATAAGAGTAATTAAAAATGTACTGAACGAACCAAAACTAGAATTCACTGCATCGTTCAATACCCGGAAAGTACGGTACCTTGGATTATCAGAATGCTTTGTAGTGTTTGTGGGATAATTCCTCTGTATCTTTTTGGCTCTCTAGCGATACTTCCTAATTCAACGAACTCCCCAATTAAACTCACGATGCTGGGGTAACACAGGAACAGAGTTTACTGTCGGGTATCGAACACGAAACTGTATTTGTATAACCACACAGCGACACGGTAGTTCCATTGTCAGGAAGACTCTCACTGCGAATCCCGCCAAACGCACACAATGAATGGTATTGTGATAATGTAGATCGAATTTTTCAGCTAGATACAAATCATTTCCGCAAATTTCCTGCCATCCATGGAGGATAAAGCGTACTGCATCCTAACATTTTCTGTGCTACGCGAATCCGATGATTATTTTTAAAAGTTTGATTTATATTTTTTTCTGATTATTTAGACATTATATTAGTGAATGAATGACTAAAGATGGCATAATATCTTGAGTAGTGCTCAGAATTCATGGATGAAAGTAAAATGTCAAAGTTTCGCGAGTATTTCGTGAGTTATAAAGAACATTTTCACAAAATATTAACAACCATTTATCTATCCAATGCGATTTCTTGAGTGTTTAAAAGTTTCGCGAATTCGAGAGTCGCCTTGTCTGAAACATTATCATGGGACATAATTAGGAAGCATATTAGCTTGAAAAAGTCTGTTTTTTTGGCTTTTATATCAGGGTAATATTATATATACGGCATTTCTTGAAATGATTCGTAAAATATATTGTAACCAACGATCTTTTCTTTCTTACGCAAAATAACACAGCATTAAACACGTATAGTTGTTTTAAAAATGTTAATTTTTAGTATTACAGGAACTATTTACAGTGAAAGAACACATCATAATGACTAGAAACATTTCAGCATTACGAATATACAGCATATGTGTACGTTGTAGATATATTTAATTGAAAAATAACAACACCGAGCAGCAGCAACTATTGGTTTCGAAACTGGTTTTTCTTTTATATTTAATTTCTAATCATCATCTCTCTAACAAGTTCAATGAGAATTTTCGCTTTGTTTTTATTAGCTACATAGTCAGAGTATCCTGAGATGTGAAGGGCATTATATTCTTTCCCACAATTTCTAAACAAAAACTGCTGACATCTATGTTGAAAATTTCCTTAAGCACCCGTTCACTTTAAAATGACCCGGTGTCATTTTGAGTTAGCTGTGACGTAAGATATGACTTTGTCACTGTTTACATTCGTAGCAAGACAGTGAGTGTATATTTTTTAAGCAGTTGTGAGTTTCACAACTCAAGTTTTCTAAATATTATTAACCTTTAACAAATCTTGATTTTACTTGAGTCGTAGTGCTTGGAAGATTTATTTCTATGACTTTGTTGCAAATATGAATAAAAAATGTCTAATATTGTAGCATCATAACGCCCTTTTTTCTTTTAGTATTAAATGGAGAGAGAAAACAGAAAAATAATTCCATATTATTGCGTTCTCAGTTTGTATTTATTTATGTATGTATTTTGTTTTAATTTCTCCTTATAGTACTATTAATTCTGAATGCACAATACTCCTTCCAACCACAGCTTTTAAATTATTTCTGTCACCGTTGTCCTACCAATATCGTTATCCTCTTTCGGCGTCTCCTCAGCCCGACGCCCTGGGCACGTGCCCTCTTTGTCTCCCCCTTCATAATAACGACAATGTCGGAATAGTATCATAAATTAGGACCGAGAAAATACTGTGTTTATTCTTTTTATTATTTTTTTGTCGAAGTAAGAAGTTTACAGACACAGACGAGCTGTAGGTTAAGATAAATCAACCTCCCAAAATCTAAACTTCGTACATAAAATTTCCATAGTGATTTTTCTCAATTAAAGTACAATAGATTTAATTGATTCTGACGTATGCACTTTATGTAGTACTACTTTATAATTCGATGTAGAAAATTTACTAATCGTCTTTTTAATCAGAAATAGGAGCACGGATATAATACATCCACTTTTGCTTCTGCAAATAAAAATTAGCTTAAGGCTTCAATGAAAATCTTTTAAATCAAAACTTTACATATTCATAAGATAATAGTCCGGAATGCTCGTTAAGTAGTTAAGCTTGTTTGAAAATTAAAAAGAGTCAACTTGCTATTACCTGACCTATTAACGTCTATTACGCTAGTCTTGCCTGTTTCAACATGTGGCCGTATTTCATAAATACCGAAGATGATAAACGAATATCACTGAATTAAATCTTAGTGGAATTTTATTATACCTTGCACCGACACCTGCTGCGCAAGTGATTAAATATAATCATCAGAAATGCACCATTTTCTTTTCTTTATTTAAATTAAATTATTTATTATATAATAGTATTTAGTAATTATTCTAAAAATGTTGTGATCTTACAAATTTTAGTCATCATATTTAGAAATGTAATTTGTGTGCTCTGATAGAACCGACAACCAAATAATAATAATAAATAATAATATTATGAAGAAGAACGAGGAGGAGGAGGAAATGGATGAGGTGTGGTTACAGTTTTGCCAAACTATGTGACCGATTTCGTGAATTCGAAATAAAAGAAATGCGACGACATAATATGTATATGTATATTATACTACAACTGAAAAGCTATTATAAATGTCGCAAATTCTGAAAAAAAAAAACGATCAAATACATGTGATTGGTATAGAAGGTGTAATAGAATTCGGCTGGAAAGCTTCGCAAGAATTTTTCTCACTCGAAAACAAAAATACGAGTTATATCTTATTAATTGTCGAATTTCATTCTTCGTGTTCCAGATAGAGAAGGGTCCCAACTTCATCCTGTAAAATGACTTTTTAACAATGGCAGATGAAATCAATGTTTCAAGGTAAATATTATTTGATAGATAAAAGTAAAATTTAGTTTTTCGAGTTGAGTTATATCAATAAAACATATGTTAAAAGTGAAAATGTAATTACTGGGTTGTCTGTGTTGTCAGCCCAGTATAAAGTTTTATATTTTAAAAGCCTCTACCTCATTTTATTAGATATTTGATATCTACTAGTGGTGATAACATAGAAAACATACTATAAAATTGTAACACTCATATTAAGTTAAATGTTCAACATGTTTACTTTCAGCGTTTATCCTGTTAAGATATCCACAGTTTGCAATACTGCATTCTGATCTTCGCATGTGACGTTTCTCATCGGCAATGAATACTAAATACAAAATAATAATAATAAAATAAAATAATCGTAGAATGATTCCTTAAATAAAGTTTGATATTATGTTGGCAAGAATGGCATCACATTCCAACTTGAAATATCTACCATTTTGATACAAATTAATTCCCTGAAACAATATATTTCATTTAATCTATTCTTTATTGAGAAATATTTATTTTATTTTGTATCATAAGTAGCCAATTTTGGCCCCCAAGTTGGAAACCCTGTATCTCGTAAAACAAAGCTGTATTCAACAAAAAACAAAGAATTATTTATTATTTTGGGGTCAGGAATACATCTGCGATGTTTGGCAGCGGAATTGTGTTACACAACAGATTATATTTTCATCTGAGTGAAAGTATAAATAAAATGGTATCAGTAATGATGAGGTGTAGTATCAGCAGCTCTCTTCCTCCCTGTGCTTACGGTAACTAAGTAACCTTGATGTACACTCGCATGCATTGAAAATGATATATTGATTTTGTATACCTCAGAATACACAAGTTCATAACTTCACGGATACGGACACTGATAACTTCATTTTGTCACGGATACTGACGTGTAGAGAATTATTTTCTCTTTACAATGAAACTTAAAACTCAACAATGAAATTTTGTGACTTAACCTCCTTTGCACAAGCACCCAAAAATTATTTTTCCTGCATTCTTCAGAAACCATTCCTTAGTCTTAATGGACCTCTACTTTGGTTTGTTTAGCGTACATACGTTGTTACTTGGCGTAAAGATTCAAAATAAAACCGAATGAATTAAAATAATGTAATTCTCTGTAACATGAATATTAGAGCACGGGCATAAGACGCCCATTTGTACTCTAAAAACTGCTTATCATGGTACATAGAAACAATGCTTAACGAACTTTGGTTAAACTTCCAAATACTTCTGCCAGAAATGAACGTATCCTGTACAGAGCTGTTTCGATAATAACTGAAGAAATGTTACATTTCTCCAAATCATTGACTCCTTTCTCTTTTTAGATATTCCATCATTGTGTAAAGTTAACTTTAAATAAAAATTGCCGCAATTAACTGAGAGTTGCTTCAGTGCTTTTAAAGCCACTTGCAAACTCTTATCCTGCCATCTACTGCACATAGTTTCAAACAACTCTTCATATTTTAATTTAATATTTTGTACCAATTACAATATCGTCGTGGTATAGAGAAATAAGTGATCACTAGGAATACCGCGCAGATTCAAATTCCCAAATTCCGTTCACATGCAACCATTGGAGTACGAGGAAACTATCACAAGTAAATTAATACAGTGGGAATTGAAGTGAACAAATGAAAAGGAATGACTGAAAAAATAGGACGACAACAAACATCAAAAGTAGAAGATAAAATTTTGAATATTTAATATCCAACTAAAAATGTATGGAAAGTATTATAAGTGATGATATAAAAAGTGAGAATGAGAATAGCAAAGACAAGGGAGTAATTCAATAAGATGGAAAAGATTTTGTGTGGAACTATGAAACAAGTTGAGGGGAATAGTCCAGGTGTTATCTATACCCCTGTAGGAAAATAATAGTTCACGAAGTTTCTCACTGATTCTAATTAGTTCATTGATAGTCGAAATCAAATAGGTGAGGTAAACATTTTCCTTCGTGGGAATAAAACTGCGAGAGTGCCACATTAAAAAATAGCTGAAAGAATGAGATTCTTTTTCTAGCAATCTGCGATATATTTTTAAAAATAGATATTACAGAATGTAAAAGCCGGTTTGAAGCCCGACAAACGGATATTCATATTCAATTTATTTAAATTTTATAGGTTGCCATCTCGGGCTCGTAGGATCCGTAAAAGATGGAGGGAAGCATTCTTAAAAATTGGCGATGTCTTGAAAACAATCTATATTTTCCCACTGTCTTGGTATTTTATAAGTAGATTGATAGCCAGGTAAAACAAAATTCAGTTTAAATTTTCTAAAGATTCATAGATGGCTAATTGGGGCCAGATGGTCCTCTAGAAAGGGGCCTATCGTTAAAATTGACGATGTCGTCAAACAAACAATTTTATTTCATCCATTCTGTTAATATATATTACCGGTCAAATAAGTTCTTCCTCTTTTTAACGTCACATGGAAAGACGGTTACTTATATGGGAATAAGTGTCTCAGATGCTGGAAAAGAGATCGGGTTCGGAGGGGAAACACTGACTGGGGAAAAGATAGGCTGTTTTCTCACTTACAGCAGTAATAGCACGAGTAGTGGAGAATAGAAATGGAGGTCTGTCGAAGCAGCTCGCTGCTGGGTATTCTGTTTTATGACTTTAACGGGGCCGTCTACCCCCCTCCACTTTTACTCGTTGACAAAAGTGACATCTGTACGGAATAAGTCGGAACTATGGTGTACTCCAGTTATGAACGGATCACTCCTTTGCAAGCAGCGAGCGAAAGAATTGCGCCAACTAATGTAATCCCAAACCAAATCTTGATGGATATTTAAGAATCGCATTCCCATTACAAAATAAATCCATTTATAAGTATGTGGAAAGCATGCATGTTTTCTGTACTTATACGATACTGTATGACACATTATAGTAAATTCAACGTTAATTTTAGCGATTTTGTGGAAGTTGACGAACCAACCACACTCCACAGCATATTATGTGTACATATTATTAATCTGTGGTCAGTATGTTCCGCGTTTGTTTAACAATATTAAATATCCACGTCTTCATTCAGTGCTGATTTGATACAGAAATGGAAAGAAGCGAAAATATTTACGCTCAAAAATTCTTACTATAGACCCTATCGAGGCAGTTCAAACACGTTGCCAAATTTAATTTGCTGAAAACACACTTCACCTATCCCGACTTCGGTGTCGGAAATACGTGGTGGTAGATGAGGAGAAGGGAGATGTCGTTTGACAGCCTTGAGGAAGAAGGAAGGAGATGGATGGTTACTGAATTGCTCATACACAAGCACGTATTTAGTCAACTCCCGCATTGTAAAGGAAAATAGGTACCTGACCGCCTCGCCTTGTGTTTACTTAGGACAAGTCTAATTTCTTGTCGTTCTTTCGCATTCTAGGAAAACTTTTTTTTTTTTTTTAATCTACACGAATATGTTTTCAAGTGAATCTTAGACGTAGGAAGCTTTGCTCCGATTGTGAGTGGTCTCTACCTCCACCCTATCAGGCCTCATTATCGTTTTTTTTTTTGCTTATCTGATAAAATACTCCGCTTTCAAATAATAATAATAATAATAACAACAAATGAGGCGGAGGGCTGTGCATATGCTACCGAAACCTAAAAACGAAATAACGCAAAAATTCTGGCGTATATTTCAACAAAGATTTCTAATAAAATCAAAGTTCAAGATACGGAGAAAAAAAAAAGAGGGAGAGAAACAGAAAACTATGTTTGCTGAAAGAAACCACCACTAGATTTTGAAGTAGACTCTTGTTAACTTACAGAAAACAGAAGGAAAAACGTTTTTCAACCTATCGCCAGTGCTCAAGTGATATATATAAACAAACTTTCGTAAACTTTATTTTGTATGGGCCATTCTAGTAGCTTTTGACTTCGATTATCCATCACGTTCTAGTTAAAATTCGCAATTATACCCTTACCTCTTCTAATCCACTTGCAGCACTGCATATCCCTTATTTTCTTCTTTAGCATAACATTGTACTTGTTCTGTAGGCTATTTTATTTTGTTAATTCCTTGCATTATTTACCTGTGTATACCGATATCTGTTCGCACAAATTCATTGCTACCAGATATCCGAATCCCGGAACTGAATCCAGATGTTCAAAATTCGGATCGAGATCTCGGTCACTATAGATTCCTTACTGGAATTCCTAATAATTATTATTTCACGATATATACTGTCAACGACCATATCCTCATCATCATTCAGCCGTTTTCTATCCACTGCTGGATGAACTCCTCCCCTCCTTTTTTTCTTTCCACATCCACAGTCTGCTGCCATGTAGCTCCTGAAAAACGCTTGATTTCGTCTACCCATCTTGCATTTGGACGTCGTCTCGGTCGTTTCTTTTCTCTAGGAATCCAATGTAGTATATTTGTCGTCTACCTTCCATCTGCTCGTCTAGCTATGTGACCGGCCCATCGTCTTCGCAGTCTTGATTGTATCTTCTACCTTTGTTTGTGCGCGAATAAATTCACTTCTCTTCCTGTCCCTCCTGGTTATTCCTAACATACATCTCTCCATTGCTTTTGTGTAACTCAATCTTTGAGTCGTTTCCGAATTCAGTGCCCAAGTTTCACAACCGTACATCATTTGAAGAATTTTGAAGAAACAATGTCGGGATTTAGCGCAAACGATTTGTCAAATCTGATATATATTTTGGTGTTAATTCCGAGATCTAATT
>JAGDQP010010103.1:0-44055 GCA_022664845.1 Lepisma saccharinum
CTCTTTGCTTAAGTCTACACACTCATGGTCAAAGTCAAAGGAAATATCGTGAAAGCACTCATCACAAATTATACTAAAGCAAGGTGTCCATTCTTCAAGACTTGCCAACACACACTCGACGGACACCTCGGCAAAAGTACACTCACAGCTAGCCATTGTTTCCTGAATCAGCTGCAACAGACTAACTCACAATTGAATCATCTCGGCAATTTATTTGATTTCATCAACCAATCAAATTATTTTAATTCAAATGATGTCATTACCTAGTATGGCAGGGTTTGTTTGCTTACAAAATGCTATTTTATTCATAGAGCCTACTGCTTATGCATACCAGCACGAGACGAGCGTAGTATAGACGATGGTCAACACTTTTAAAAGTTTTGTAGTCACTAAGTTCAGTTTTGGATACTTGTTTTGCAGTTCGTATTCTATGAAGTATGTGACCTAGCAATAATAGTAAGAGGCTGGCTCTGGAAATGTAGTCTTAAAATTGTGACTATAACAGGCAATAAGAAAACTAGGTGATATTATTTTATTAAAATAATTAATGGCTGGCAACACTTAAAAGTTTTGTATAAGATGGCAACTGTTGTTGTTGTTGTTCACTTACTATACATATGGTAAAGCATAAGTTACTAAATTATTTTGCGATGGAAACACTGTCAAATGTAAGCAGTGTTGTCTGCTTGTTCAGCAATGTCAGCTGTTGAAGGTATATCCCGTTGGCCGAGGATGTGTGATAATCTTTTACAGACTTTTTTCTCCCACCTGTCTCTTACTCTTCCTGTTTGAAGCAAACATATGGTCACAAGCTGTGGGAGCATAGTATGGATTTCTGGCGTGTAGTGCTAGTCAGTCTCAGTGTGCGTGTGTTTGTGTGTGTTTCTGAAGGGTTCTACAACAGTTGGGATCTGCGGGAAGAGGTTCTTGCATCAAGTGACAAGAACCAACAGTAAGTTCCCGTAAAGTTAAATAAAGTTCTTTCCTCATACTGCCAAAGATTCTTCCACTGAAGATAGAAAAGTAAGTATAATTTCTTATTACCAAATCTATTTGTCCTTAATATACTACACAAAATACCACACATAGAGGGTATACCTAGTTTAATACATTTTAATATGACAAAATTAACGTCTTTTAGTCGTGAATATTTCACATAAATGGACTCAGCAAAGATAGATTTATCAATCCGTGTCGTATAAAGGGAGTCTACATTGTAATTATAGTTTTCAAACACTTTAATTGACACAACAAACACTCCTATAGACCTAATTTTCTCCTTATGTTACGAGTAAATACGGTTTCAAACAGTCGTTTTTGGCTACAATCAGTTCTTTCTAGCTTTCGCTTCATTCAAAGTATTTCAAATACTGCTTGTCTCCTTATTCAAGCAGTCTTTGCTGCCGAAATGTACATGCGAAATCGTTATATACTCATAAAATACAATTCAAAGAGTAGATTCATGTTCAAGATACTTCAAAGGGCACTTTTCTCGCTATATATTGTTCTCCATGTTTTCAAAGTAGTCGAAATTATGTAGATCCGTTCTTTTCACCTTCAAATACGCGTTCAACCTAGTTTAAATGACAGTTTTCTCGTTACATATTGACTAAATCTGGTTGTTAGTAGTTCTCTTTGTGTTAATAAAGCGCAAAATATAGACAATTTTGATTTACCAGACTTGATTTTCCATTTAATATGTAATTGTGCAAGCAAAATATTGTCTACATTCCATTCTGAACAGTCCCTCACACGAGAAAATCTAAACAATGAGTTCTTAGTACCATAATTTTCGTGAAAATATAGTTTATTTCGCTAATATTTTTGTTGATATACTTATTTCAATATCCGATAAAAACAAAATTGTATTAAACGTGATCAAATTCAGGCAATCACCCAGTTTGGTAACACAATTATTATATTCAAGTACTCGTTTTGTACAACTAATCCCCAATATGGCGTTATTTTTGCATTTTTGTGTTTAGAACCTAGTTTTCTTAGTACCTCAAAGACTAGTTTTCTGGTTAAAATCATATTCTAATATCTCTTTCATACTATCTCTCGGTAAATAAGAGGCCTTGATTCCCTGAGTTTCACATCAATTAATCCTTTTAATATTTCATTGGACTTCTACTTCAAATGTCACTTTTCTCGCTATATATTGAGGCTATGTGGTTGCAAGGACTCCCTTCCTGGTAACAAACACTGAAATAGTTACAAGTTTCATTTGAAAAACTTCTTTTAGAGACATCATAATCACGTTTCTCACTTTTTATCCTATAGATTGCCACCAAAGAATCCTTCCCTAGGGTAAATCGATATCAAATAAAATGCACAGATTTATTTCTACTTGAATTACCTGCTAAATACGGCCTCCGTAGTGATAGTTTGATGTTTAATTCGTTCTTTTCGTATTTCTAAAGAATAGTTTTCTGGTAAGGACACGAGTTCAATACTTCTTATACACATGTGAAGCACTAACTAGCCTTCAAAATACTTGGTAATATGGTAATTCTATTTAAACATGCAGGTCGGAAGCCATCTCATACAGTTTTCATACGTTATCTAAAGCACCAAACACCCGGTATTAAGTTAAATTCAGATTTCATGTATGGTTCAAATGTGTGTCGGCAGATATTCAATGGAATAATCCCCGTATTAAGATAAATTTTCTTAAGAGCAGTGTCGAAAATTCTCTTACATAGTTTTTGCATGCCGCCTGAGGTAATATATTCCTAATATTTCAGATTGAAATAGTTTGGTACACATAAAATGCACTTGTTTGTACACTTTCGGATCGATAACTAACTCACAAATAGCGATATTGCAGTAATTTTGGCTTTAAAAGTCTTAAGAGACATGTCAACTCTCCAATTACTTTTGCTTAAATCTCAAAAGTAAAATAATAGGATAGATTATCCTTGTTACGGTTCGGTTTCCGTTGTTTTTTATGTACTTTATACATATTTCATCGTCGCAAGTATTAAAATTGCGGCCAATTATATGTTTCGTCTTTTCCCAATATAAAATATCATTCAAAATGCTAAGTGCTAAAATGCTAACTTTCTAAGTAGTTAGAAGCAGATACATCAAATTATTTTAGAAAAAAACATTTACTTCTTTTCAAAACACCAAGTAAGACTTTTAAAAAAGTATCAAATAATACATTTTTAATAACAAAACTATGAAATAATTGTTAACGTTATTTTCAAAATTATTTCAACACAATCACCTTTTTTTGTGTCACAATTGCGTTGTAATGCTTATTAAAATATGTTGTCAAGTGGTTAATTTCAGGAGATTTTCAAATTATTTTAAAAACATATACAACACATTGTAAAATGTATTTTCCTTGAAAGATACTATTAAGATCTTATTTTAAAATGATTTTCTGTAATTTAGAAATTGTTTTCGCGTTCTATTTGCTACTTATGCAATTTAGTCATAACGTTAATACGAATGTAGCAATATTTTGAACTTCAGGAGTGATTTCCTGTTAAATAAGGAGCTTTAAGTTCATGTGTGCTAAGTTTCTTAGCAGTAAGGTACCCGAATTTGATATTCCTACTTCTGGGCAGTGTGCGAATTAGCAGGGGGATGCACGGGATCCCCCTGGCAAAAGAGGTTCCTACCTTAACAAATTATTTTTCGTTCCTGAAAGGGATACATTTATTGTCGCCAGAAATGTCGATCAAGATAAGATAGAAAATCGGAACATTTTTATTTGGCAGAAGTTTAACCTATTTTCATGGAATTGACAAGGGTATTATGAACTTTCGCTAGCAGCTACGAAGCTATTTCTTTGTGATGTTTTTGAAGTAGCTTCATGTGAATGATTTAGTGTGATTCGATTTATTTAGAAACCCCCATTTGGAAAATGGGACTACATGTCTTCCTTCCTCCTCTCTCTCTCCCTCTCTCTCTCTCTCTCTCTCTCTCTCTCTCTCTCTATATATATATATATATATATATATATATAACCTCCTGAAATCCATGCTTATGTTTTATCCCCCTGACTAAAAAGTTTAACTCGCACACTGCTTCTTGGTGAGACCCGGGTCCTATGAAAGAAAGGGCTTCAAAAGTCGTGTGCAACGTGTAAATTTTAGGTGATGATGATGATGGCTTATAGATTCTCCATTAGTGGGGACAAAAGTCTGAATTCCTCTGAGAAAGATATCTCCGAAACGCCTTGTTCTGCAATTACTCTTCTTGGCGCAGAATATTAATGGAAGAGCGCTCGCTTGTCATGGGAAAGTTTCGCGGTTCGAGTCCTTGTCATCTTCCCATTTTCCTTTTCCTCTAGTAAATTTTGTGTTCCAGTATGCTTTGTGCCACTACTGTGTAGGTTTTTGCTCTTTAATTCATATTCTTCATCTTTGCTCATTAATTTAAATTAAGTGCATTGCACTTCATGAATAATAAAAATAAGTATTATTATTATTATCTCTGTAAATGTTATGCAACTGTTTATTTATTCATTTTATCATACTGTTTGTTTTTATGTAAAGATACTACACAAAATCTGCTAAACATATAAATTAGCTTATTTTTTAAATAAATAAATCAAAAAAGAAGAATGTGAAGGAGAAAAAAAAGCTACATAAAGCTAACATTTATTTACATGTAGAAATCATACAGCAAAACATAGAATTTGTACATTACTAGAGAAAAAGTAAAAAGAAGATATTGACTTGAGTAAGTCCCGAACCGTGTACCTTTCGCCCTGCAAGCGAACGCTTTTCCTTTTCTCTACGATTCCACTAGTCAATGAATCACCATAAACTCTGATTCCAGCGTAAAGCTAAGAAATTTCTATCCAAAAATGCAAGAGGGAGCCAGTTCAAAACTTCAATTTACTAGTATTTGATTAAAGTGAAATTTCATATCTGGGAATGATGCTGCATCCAAAATATGCTAGAATCGTTTCGGAAGTTGAAATGATTGAATTACGAAGATCAATATTTTGCCTTCAATTGCATTATAAACGGTGTAGCTAGTGTTTCTTTCAGAAGATTTTGCTCGGGGGAGGGGGCTAAACCAAGTCTTACGAAAATTATAAATAATGCATATTGAGTCCCATGTGCTAAAAATATAAAATATTATAATAATTTTACTTAAGAATGTGTCGTATTCTTTTAGTTAACCTCAAACTAACATGAACAGTATTTATAGAAAAAGCTATTATATTCGTATTTCAGAATACGCATGAGTAATACAAGTGTTTAAACTAACTCTTCCGGGGGCTGTTGGAAACCCCCGGGGGCAAAGCTCCCCCAAAACATACCTGGAAGAAACAGTGTCTATTTTGAAACCTTCCCAATTTTAGTGCAATTTAATATATAGGAACTCCAATCGATATTTAAATAAAAATAAATAATTCCCGAAATTAAAACGAGAGCAAAACGATGCATTTTAATTTTAAAATCCCATTTAATTTTCTTTAAATTTCGTATTTCAGGGCTCCTATGGTCGCTGAGTATGATTCTGAACTGAAATGTTACGTATCGGAAGTCCCTCACGGCGGAAACTTGAGAAAACAAATTTTAAAATATTTTATTTCATGAAATTTCAAATTTTAAAATTTCAAAGATCCCTGAGTTCGACTATAAAAAATTGTTAGGATTCTTATCTTGAGTCTCTAAACAGCGCTTCGTTTTGTTAAAGATTTTTAAAAAGTGTATTCTGAAAACCAAGATGACCATAACCCGAAACATATTCATAGAAAAAAAATCCAATTTCTGCGAGATATAGCCCAAGACTTGTAAAATAAAATAAATTTAAAGAATCAAGTAAACTTGCTATTCAAAACCATACAAAACTTCCAGAAAATTATTCAGTTATCAAAGTTCTAGACAATCCTAACTCGATTTATAAAATGTAAAGTGGCTCTGATATGGAGAAAAATCCCAAATTCATTACTCACTTTGTATAAATATCGTTAATAGAATGTTAAAGGCGAATACGAAGTTTCTTTAGAGTCACGTATTTTATTATAGCTGAATTCAAAGCTACCTAAAGTCGGCTGGGTTGTCAAGCGTTCTGCGGCGGTAGGCTATCGACTCGAAGGTCCCGGGTTCGAATCCCGGCATTGGTGTGGATTTAATAGCTAAAGGCGAATCGTGACGGGTCGCAGTCCAACGTTACTTGACTGGCTCATATAAAAATAAAGTTTTGCAAAGTTTTTATCAGACAACCTAGACCTTAGGCGTTAAAAATTATCCTGTTTTTTATATTATAGTGAAGTTTTGTGTTCGATTTGTAGAGCGAATGGTTGGGATTTCCTCCTCTCTGGAAATATCATCCTTAGCTCTGCGTTTCGAAATCTGCAACTAGCCAAAGGCGCCAAATACGGCGTTCTAATGTGTTTGTAATATTATTTCCCCTCTCTATAAATTGCATAAATCGATCACTGGACTGCAGTTTTAAAAAGAAAGTATACTTTAAAATTCTTTCTCAACTTATTTTTCCACACTCACATACACACACTCCGACTGCTGATCGTGGGGTTCCGGGTTCGATTCCTGGCTCTACCAAGAGATTTGTTCAAAGCAAGAGGGTCTGGAATGGTGACCATCCAGCATCATGATGCAATTGGGGAGTGTTGTGAATAAAAGAAAGTGGTGATCACATTTGAGAGCTTCGGTTCTCCTCTCCCAACACGTCTTGTCAGCGTGGGGGCAGCATACAAAATCTTTCTTACGAGAGAGGCCTCATTCAGTAGTAAATTGAATATGGCTGTGAATTATACAGGGGTTGGACAAAAAATCTAAAACGTTTGAAAAAGTGTGAAAATCATACCTAGTATGGTGTGGGGCCTCCTTTTGCGTCCAAAACAGCTTGGATCCGACGTGGAATGGACGTATACAGCTCCTGAATCGTGGATGATGGTGGAGGGTAATGAGACCGAACACGCCTTTCTAACACAGACCACAATGGCTCAATGATGTTCAGATCTGGTGGTTGTGGGACCCAGGGGAGGTGTGATAGCTCCTGGTCATGCTCCTCAAACCATGATTGCACCGTTTTTGCAGCGTGACAGGGTGCCAAATCATCTTGGTAGATGCCATCACCATCCGGGAACAATGTGTCCCCCCAAATGGCCTCATACGCCTTAGCATTCATCATTCCATGCAGGGCTATGATGGGACCTGCAGAAAACAACGATATCACTGCCCATACTGTAACAGAACCACCCCCATGCTTTACAGTTGGGCGCAGACAGTCTGGATCATAGGCCTGCGACGGTGTTCTCCATACGTAAACACGACCGGTTGTTGGAAACAAGGTGTAGGTCGATTCATCGGAATACATTACGTGTTTCCATTGATCAAGCGTCCACTCCTTGTGGTCCTTGCACCACTGGATACGCCGCTTCGCATTTACTGCTGTGACCAGAGGTTTGGCGATCGCGGCCCTGCCATGAATTTTCATTTTATGAAGTTTCCGTCGCACTGTTTTTGATGAAACCGGGTTCTGTAGGCCGGAATTGAGTTCAGACGTAATTTTCATTGCAGTGGTCTGCTTTTTAGCTGCTACAATTCGTTTTAATGCCCTCCTGTCGCTATCGGACAGGATTGTCTTTCGACCACTGTTGTGCTTTGCAGACATTGTTTGCCCATGCATTGTGTATGCCCTCGTGACATTGGACACAGTGCCTGTCGATACCCCACAATGGTCGCCACTGTTGTCACTGAAGCTCCAACCAGACGGGCACCAACGATCATGCCTCTTTGAAAGTCTGTCAGGTCGCCCATTTTACCGCACCACTTGCACACCACGACACTCACAGGTGAACTGGGTACTGCTGACGGAAGAGGAAGGTCCACATGAGACACTGAAAGCAAAAGACGATCGGCAACCGCAACACGTGGTGTACATTGGCGGGCCACACTTACGTGTCCTGTATGACGTGTTTTTAGATTTTTTGTCCAACCCCTGTATATATATATATAATCTGGGAGTAAAGCAAGAGGTAAAAACCGCGAATTTACAATAAATATAAGTGTGTGTGTTCTGCCCGAGAACAGGTGCTGACCCGAAAGTTCCTTGGCAGGGTAAACCGATGGCGGTTGTCATTGTCTTCAATCGGATATAGATGACGACCCAGGGACGGGACCTACAGTTTAACGTGGACTCCGAACACTGATTCCGCCATACTGCCCTTGCCGTGGAAGTGTCACCTCCCAAATTCTCGGCCAAAAATCAGTAGAAACCGTGCAAACCTCCACTTACACTCTCTTAATTTTTACTTTACACCCCCACCCAAGCTGAAAATTATGGCGGAATCGCTGACTCCAAACCACTTACATCAACTTGTGTGTTTAGTACGCAATATTAAAAATGCTCGACTTTCATGAATTAATTTATAACTATGTCATTCAAGAATGTAACTTCTATATACATGGAACAAACACAAAGAGTAAATGAACAGTGCATAAGCAGTTTTGTCTGTTCGTTTACGTGTAATTTGTTTCCCATCTCTCAAGTTATATAAATGATTTCTTGCTGAAATTTAGCATCAGTTTCTAACTCATTTTCTGGATTGTTATTAGCAAGCTGAGATGCAAATATTACTGTTACAAATTTATTTAGTTCTAACACTTGCAAAATTCTTTTAATTTTTTTTTTTTTATTTATTTAAGTAAAGTTTGTACTTGAAAAAGCTAACATTTGTGTGCTAAGGCTTAATCAGAATTCTGGTCAAATTTCTCAGGCAAGCGCTGTATTTGTAATGCTCTTATATATTACATGTAGCTTGAGCCAAAATTGCCTGAAGGACTTAAATAAAATTTGAATTCTATAATCCATGTTTTTATGTAAAGCGGTTTAGGGGACCTACAACTAAAAACTTGCATTTTCTTTTAAACAATTTCTTTCAAAATTTAGAATAAATATAACAAAATTGAGAAATAAATCATCCTACAAATATTTCCTGTTAATTTTTCATTACTTGATATTTTCCTTTCATGTTCGCCTTGCCGAAATAAATATTTCTTACTACCTTGCTTTAGCATCGTCTATCTCTAATATAATATGTTCTATTATAAATGATGTGCACGTTGTGTTTAAGAGTCTTCTTACTTAAGTAATTCCATAGTTTACGCCCAATAAACCTGCTCTAAACAGGTAGTCCCGCAACTGATTCCCGGGCTTAATACGCAAGATTTGTTGAAAACTTGAGAAATATGTTGGACACGTGATAGTTTTCTGTTTCATATATTGTGAATTTGTAGGCAAGCAAGTTGCTGATTTTTACCTCTAGCAACAGGAAATGAAAATAAAATACACAAAATGAAATGAAAATACAAAACCATTCAACATTATACCGCGAAAAAAATAACACAGTAACGAAATACAAAAATGATAATCCGAAGCTATTCTCCATTAAAAAATTCGAACCTAGATTGCATTTGTAGTTCAGACGAGTGAAAATATATGCTAAAGACAGAGCCATCTAGTAAGGAAATGGCAAAATTGATTTGGGAGACGCGAAGGAAAGAACAAGTTGTGTGCTTCTTCTCCTCGTTATAAAATGCGTTTGCATTTTATTCAACTTACGGGTTAGACTGGGTTACTGTGTATTATCGTTGTTTTTTCTTCTGCTGCCTTAAATTGCTGTTTCATAAATAAAGAAATAATACATGATTGACAATAATATAGAGCTAAGACCAATTTGAATTTTCCTAAAGACTTCGAAACATTATGAATAACATTATCGAGTTTAAAGCTGTTAATTTACAAACTAAAAATATATTCAATGCAATTACAAATAGAATGGTTAGTTATGTGTGAAGAACAAATGTGATTTTTTAAATGTGATCGCTTAAAAAAATGTAAAGAGAAATGCAGATACTCGAACTCATAACCTTCTACATAGAAACCTAACTTGCTAACCACTACACTATGGGAAATGTAGTGAAAAAGTATTTTCTCATTTCACTTACCCTTTAATTTTTACGTACTGAGTATGTTTCTGTTTTATTATTATCGAATATTATTGTCTTTTCTCTATAGTATCTTTTATTGCATGTCTGCTATGTATGAGAAGTATTCCTGAATATACAAACAAAACACATCTATCAAAGAATCTGAGCACAAGTAGTTGAAAGTTTCCATGTGCACTACACGTGTGTATGTGCATTGCAAAATTTTTCATAGTTGGAAAATTCTATTCCAGCGCCTCCAACAAGTGGGATTTACTTTCTTGAAAGATAGTACATAGGTGGAAATACATATATTCACATATGTATACATATTTCCTTATATAAAGCCTTCGTTAGATGGATTATACCTCGAATATTTATCCTAACTATGAAATATACTTCCCATATCTCATATCAAACCTCACTTTTCCTGTTTTCAAACTAATGTTTCCCGTGTATGATTATTCAAGAAAGACTTAACATGCAAATCAAGGAACATTCTTACCTCGACTTCTAACATCAATAGAGAAGGTTCACTTCCCCAAATCTTCTCAAACACTGCAAAACTGAAGATGTTGATGGCGCGTGCTGAAAACATATGGGGTGATCTGTTACGTGGCAACAATTAGGATCTCTGGGGCAGACAGAATTTCCCCACATTCGTCGCGATCAGACTTACGGCTTCTCAAGGTCGTAGAACTTCTCCCCTTCTCTTTTAGGTCAAAGGGGTTACTATTTTAATAAACCAAGGAATGTTTATTAAACTATTTTAATAAACATTCAAAGATTAATTGCTAAAAATTCCAATTTATGGGCTCCGCGTGTTCGATTTCCTCTTACAAAAGCAAGTATTTCTACTGCATTTTGATTTATTAGAGGATTTATAAATAGGGGAGGGGAAAGAAGAAAACAGATGGTCTGTTTCTTCCTTAAACTTGAAAGGAAGAATTGGGGGACTTTTCTCCACATCTGTCACTTGGTTTTCCTCATTTAGCTTGTTTCCTAACAGCTTCTAGAAAACTTGTTGTCTTGTGGTCTTGGAAGCAGCACTGAGGGAGGCAACCGGAGTTCGTCTCTAACTCTGTGTCATCCTGACCGACGATTGCGACATATCTAGCATATATTTTGTTCGAAATGTTATCAAATCCATCCTACGGGAAGATAACACGACAATATAAATTTCCAATAAGTGGTCACTATAGGGTCTTCATAAAGTAATTGGACACTTATCTGAATAATAAAATAAAAATTAAAATAGAGGTAATTGCTGGATTAAAATATAAAATATAAGACATTGAAGACAATATATACATCAAATGCCGGAAAACTTGATAGCAGGTTGATTATTGAGTATTTCATGTATTGATAGTATTAACCATTGCATAGAGCATACACTGTATGGACAAAAGTTGTACCATATTATTCATTGATTATTTATCATATTATTATCGTCGGCCACTGCATAAATCATAGTTATTATTATAATTTAAGATACTCGATCAATAAAAATATCAATTTCATGTATTACTGCCCCCTCCTTCTACCACATGTTCTACAAACTCCTAAAAATGGTAGAGGGCGCAAACTGAAGCACTGTGTGTAAAAATCTTTTGTTAGATTTTTCAAATCTTGCTCTATTGTCTTAAAAGAAATTCGTCTCGAATAATCATTTCTAGTCCATTGGTGCAATTTTATTTTTCCAATGTAATATCGTTTTAAGACGTTGCATCGGGACTTCTTCCATAGTCGGAGTTTTGATTTTTGTTCTGCTGTCACGTTTCAAGGTCGAGAACATTTCCAACAATACGCCGGAACGGGAGTCCTTCAATTCTGTGTATCTGTGCTGCACCACGACTGGAAATCCAACCCCAACATGAAATAAATACACGACCACTGCGATTGCTAGCAGACACATATCCAGGTTCATATCGGGTGCCCCTTGGACGATACAGAAAACGGCACCCTCAGTCGATATTTTGAATATGGATTCATCTTAGAAAGCTACGTTTTCCCAGTTGCGATCCACATAAGTACGTGCAAATGTGTTCGTCTGAGAGTTTTTCCGTCACGACAGCAACATGGCCACGTAATCCAACCTGACGAAGCCCTCGCAGCGCTGTCTGCGTACTACGAGGAAAGTGGGAAGCTTCCCTTAGCTGTCTAGACGTCCTTAGTGGGTCTAACCTGGCTTCGTTTACTAATCTCACATCTTCCGCCTCGGTAGACAGATGAGGACGACGAGGAGATCGTAAATTGCCAGTCTAACCTGTAGTACGATATTGCCGAATCCATCGACTGGCTGTAGCGGCCGGGATACCCATTTGTCTCCCAGCTGCAGTTGCAGTATAGCCCACTACCACAAGGTAATTACAGCTGAATGCCTGTCCATGATCAGCAATGCTCTGAGCTATGAGCAGGAGCGAAACAAAGAACAGCAGGTAACTGGCACGTGATTGGTTAATTGCATGGCAAGCCCCTTGTGGGAAACGATTTAGTTAACATTCGCGCAATGAATCTTAAAATGGAGCAAGGAATATAATAAAAATAATAGTTTTCATAAATGAATTTTCATAAATAAGGAAAGCTATTTTAAAGCTACTATAAACAACAGTACAACAAAATGGCGGCTGCGGATGAAAATTAAAAAGAATTAAAATAAATCAATCAAATACTTTATTGTTTCTTATATATATCTCGGCTGCTTCTATTATTTATACAACCTTCTAACTTCTAGGGTACCTCCCCTTACTCCTTTACAATACCTCAATCCAACTACAGCCTGCCAGATCCACTGGTTAAGGCTACAAACCTGTTAAAAATTGTAATTATGTTACACATCTACTACTCGCTTTATACCGTGCTCGTCGGACATACGCGTAGACACTCCCTAAAGTATAATGTCTGTAGTCACCTGTTAATAAGTATAGTCATTAGTCAGTTGTTTTGTTCTCATAAATTACTTATTTTAATCTATCGATGAATACCTTACTTGGAATGTTCGATTCCATACGCAAAACGCCATGAAAAGTCGTAGTCATATCCAACGTAGAATGTAACGGTAATACAGGAATTTTAGACTAACAATAAACTATTAACTTTTGTATGTTATTAGAAGATAAAATTTATCTGGTTAATTTTGGCTAGGTTATTGGTATGAGGGATTCCACAGCGATTTTCAGTTTGGAGGTGTAAACTTAAATTTGGGGAGGGTCTTAGTGGAGTTTTGCACGGTATCTATCGGCTTTTGACGGTAAAAAAAAATAAAGTCGGGGATACTGTCGAGACTTTAGGGGTGCCATCCCCACAGAGAGGAGTCTTTCGGAATCACTAGTTGGTATCCAAGTTTGCTAAAATTACATGAAAAATGTAATGAGGAGAAGCTGTAAGTCACGAAAGAGGTTCGGAGCAGAAAAAGCGTGGAACTATTTACACTACATACAGAGTCATTGTAATTTTATCAACCGTACTGTTGAGAATCATACTTTTTAAAGTAATATTTGGATCTCTGTTCCATTGAAATCACTTCATGAACCTTGTACATTTTCATATTTGATGCTGTCTAAAATAACGAGACTTAACAAAACTTACCTCAGCCACCTTAGCATATCGAATCTTAAGCCAAAAAAGGGGGATGAAATTACATTGATAAATTAAGAGTTGAAGTTAATACAATAGAGCATCAATTAATTATTATCCTAACCTGATATTTTTGTAACAGGGCTTCGTTCGCTCGTCATTAATGGCAACCAGTGATTTTGCCAGTCTTTTGTGGGTGGTGTCACTCCCCCAAATTCTTGAGTACACCCCAACATTAAAATTTTTATGATAAAAATCAGTAGAAACCATGCAAAATTCCATTTACACCCTCCCAATTTTGACTGTACACCTCCCCAAACTGAATATTCTGGCAGAATTCCTGTTGACGACTCACGGAGGACTACAATATTTAATTTTTAAAAGTCGTGGGGGCTGACTTGAGTTATGATATTTGCATGAAATAAAGGGTACTGATAAAGCCAGAGCTGAAACAGGTCACCGGGTCAATCGGATCACTTTTGCAACGGGTCGCCAGCTTTATGCTGCGAACCCGTTCAGACCCGGTAGCCCGATTTTGACCCGGAGGGCGAAGCAGAGATTTCATTCTTTCCTTATTGTGCGCTGTTACGTTTCAACAGTATTTCGATCTGCGGTGAACGGGCGCAGGGGTGGTACTCACTAGAGTAAGAAAATAAAAATATATACGACGCTGAAAACTTCCTAGCGATAGTAATAACCTATGAAAATAGTCTCATATTCCCAGAATTAACAAAAATGCCACCGAGGATGTAAAAATACCTCGGAAAGGCTATTCTGAAAGAATTTTGTTTTTAAAGTATTAAATAGGATAAAAATATTAATATCTTTTAAAACTCTAAACTATGAAGTTCTCGTACATAGCTCACTTCTCAAGGAATCTAATACTATAATATGTAGTGATTGTAACCACAGAAACAAGACAAGATCCCCGGGTACAAATATTGCTATTGAGTGAATTGCGTGAAGGTTCGATCATGGAGTAGCCAAGTTAACTCAGTTTAATCATTTCGGTCAAGACCAGGTCCTATATAATTCGGGTCAACATCGGGTCAATTGGGCTATTCTGGTCAGGTTGATCGGGTCAAGTTTTGAACCGGGTCATTTGAGTCAAGTTTCGGACTGGGTCACTTATGTTCGGCTCAGACTTTTGGTGACCCGGCTCTGACTAGAACTAGTGTTTTTTAGGTAGATTCTGGGGTCTCACCCCACTTTTAGGGCCCTGCTTGATCGCAATTATCGTATTGCCCACTGGTGAATACAATAACGTAACGTACGTCTAATTTTAAATACAATTTACTTTCAGCTATTATGGTACATTTTTCCTCACCTCATATTCTGAAATGTTAGAACAATGGGTAATCTTCCCTTTCGCAATAAGGGAACTCTTACTCAATTTGACAGAAGGATGAGTGCATCTTAGAACACCAGACAAGGAAGCATTGAAGAAAAGAAACCCAGAGCCCTGGCCTAAATTTGAACCTGGGCCACCCGATCCGCAGTGAAACGCACTGAAATGTACCGGTAAAGAATTGCGGGGGGCGTTGGTTGAAAAGCTCCTGCACTTAGAAATTTTGAATATCAGGAAATGTATTGTACAGCTCTTTTAATATCACCTTGCAACCGTTTCAGCAATCACACCAGCTTTTTCTACAAATTCTAGGCTGTACTCGTGATAATTTCGTCCGAGTTTTTATCTTCTGTCTGATTAAGGTTATTATCGGGTTATTAAAATTTAGGTTAAAGCAGTTAAGGTTATTAAAATTTAATATCGAACATTTAAAATATCAGAGTTAGTCAAGCCAAGATCGCACCAACGATAGCTCAACCACGTCTGTACTCCTTGTTGTTCATATTATACATTATGCGTTCCTTAACTCCTGCCCCCTTTATGTTTGCAATTTTAGGGTTTAAGGAATCAATAATTTTCGCTGAAATTTTTGCAAGCACATGAGGGAGATATGTAAATATAGGATAAGGCTAATTGTATAAGTATTCGATAAAGGTTTCGTCCTTCTTCGTAACGAGAACTACGAAAGTGAATATTTTCTTACGGGAAATCAAGATTTCCCGTACTCCAGGACCTAGATGGGAACAACCCATCAATCGCGACCACACCTTGACACAATAGGGAACACTTCTAAACCGTTTTTGTCGTTTCAGTAGTAGATTCTGTTGTTTAATATGAATCTCGAAGGAGACGGTAAACTGTGTATTTACGTCGGCTTGAGGGATGTCCCCTACAGTCTTTCTAGATCCTGGAGTACGAGAAATCTAGTACTAAATTGCTTCCAGCAATATTTGTTTCATCTTCACAGTTTCATCTGTCTACAGGGATTTTAACATTGATTCCCCATAAGTAAAATATAAACTTCGCTGTTTTCGCTACGTAAAGATCAAAACTTTTGTCGAATATCTATATACTAACTCTTTTTATATATCTTCCTCATGTGCTTGCAAAATTTCAGCAAAAAAATATTGATTCTTTCTACCCTAAAATTGGGAAGAAAAAAGGGAACAGGAGGTATGGAACACATTTTGGACACGGCTTGGCAACATGCGGTATGGGGAACACCAACAATATTTTTCTATTTGCCAAATAATATTCTTGCTAAGTTTGGTGCTGCTAAGGGTAAGTTAATGGAAGTAATTTGAAAAATGAATTTTATAGAAAATAGACTGTCAACATTGATAACTGGAGTGCTTCGGGACAATCAAACCCTCAGAATTTTCCTATTGCATCCAATAATATTGATGCCAATTTTGGTGCAAATAGGTATAACGAAATGAAAACAACTTGAACAACTGAATTTTTATAAAATACATTTGCAGCAATGAACAACTGCACAGATGAAGACGGTTCCTACCAGGGGTGGTAAGTCAGGCGATCGGAGATGTTCGGCCGTTCTCGGAATCGTGACGTAGGTAGGAGTCGAAACGTGGAGTTGAAAAGCTACGCTGGGCTCCTTCGCTACATAGCGAAGGCAGCGATTTACATACTTGTAATTCTTGTTTAGTAAAGTAGACTTTGTGTACTCAATACATAATACACATATTTACAACATTGGAATATACACACAGTATTGGTTGAATATTTGCATAATTGAATAGGACGAAGAGAATTTAAATTTGATGCTTTATAAAATGTAATTGAAAGTAACACGATTCTCTCTCATCCACTGCTCCAAACAGATTCTAGGTTTCCAACTAATTAATTTTCTGTATCTACACACACAAAGTCGGAGTGAACAATGAGTAAATAAGCATCATTTGGGCAACGTTATCCAGAAGTCAATCACGCCATGGCCATAAAGAAATCTAGAAATAATATTTGATTCTCCCCTTAAAGAGCTGACACAATCGTTTCTTTGTACTGAATATTAACAGCAATAACAAAGGGAAGTATTTGTCACGATTAAGGAATCGGTCCTGGCTTTATTCAAATACCATCTCTACATTTGCCTAGTGCGACCGAGAGAAACTAGGGAAAAAATCAACTAGGGTGTCCGAAATTGCCTCAACCTCACAACCACTAATCTGCTATATTGATTGATCGATGTATATCCAACTTACGTTTCCCAATATACATCAATATAACAAACTAAGAAAAGATTTTTGAAATATTTTCCGGTGTATACCGATTCAATTATTTGAACGGTATAAGAATCTAAGAACTGTACAATTAAAAGTTAAATGTAAAACTTATTAGTCTCCAGGAATAACCTAAATACAATATGTAGATCGTATGTAGAGCGTTAGCTTAGCAATTGGAAGTTTCTGGAAACAGCCGCCCATAATGGTTGAGTTTTTTTTCAGTTTATTCCTGTCACGGCAAAGAAATTCTGGGATGGTTCTTTCAAACTAGGCCTTGGTTGACATCCATCCATTATTCCGGCCTGAGCCAAAGTTGCCTAATTAAACTCAAAATGTAGATTGTTCTATGATAGAAAACTTTGTAAAGCTTAGGATATGGAAATTTAATTTCTATTTATGGCTTTTAGGCATCTAAGGCTCAGGCCGGAATAGGGGAGGGAACGATTTGGAAAGGTGTTGGCCAGGGCCTATGTTCAAAGTCCCATCCCAGCATTTGTCTGGTGTGACTGAGGAAAAACCCTGGACAATTTCAGCCAGGATAGTCGGCCGCTGGGATCGAACCTACGACCTCTCGAATACTACGCAAACGCTCTACTACTGAGCTACGGCGGCTCGGTTAGGATATGAAATATTTATACAAGAAGTCTAGATGTTTTCTCTCAATATCGAATCAACAAATTCTAAATTAAAATACGAAGACAACATAGAAAAAGGTATTTTGAAACTCATTTACTTCAGAAACCAGCTTCATTAAACCTGCAAATATGCTCCTATATCATGACCGAGAAAAAGCTGATACATAAATATTTTGTCCCGAAGTTGAAAAGTCAGATCAACATTTGATTAAATTATCATTGGCCATAATTCCACTAATACAAAATTTTTACAAATGTTAAAAAATCAAAAAAATCGAGACTGCAAATTTTTGTCTGTTAGCATATTTACAGGAGACACATCCATTTCCAAAATTTTAAGTTCCAATATTTCATTCTTTTTAAACAAAATATTAAACATTGTAACTATAATAATAATTACAGCAACTTTCTATCGGTATGTATTCTAATATCCAGGTTTGCATTGAAATTGTTTAGTCCACGCTTTTCAAGTTGATATACGTGGAAGAGATATTTTCATCTAATTCTTTACGTACAAATATGATTTTCGCGAAACACAGCTTATCGATAAAGCGTTCAAAACGCTCGTTTTGGACTACTCTTTGTCTACGTTTTCGGTTCAATAAGCACTTGTGTGAAAAAAGCAAGAATCGCTTCATTGTTGTTGTGCATATCATAACCTATAACAATGAAGCTCTTTCAACAATGAACAGAAACGTAAATTAAAAATCGGCATCGATCATGCTCTTGAATTGGTTATGAACTTTCTTCCCGAAAGTTTGAACTCTCGGCTTGAATTTGTAGGAGCAGCAATTAAATTTCGTGTAACCGTGAAAATACATTAGATATATATGGAGGTAGTTCAACCATCTTTTGTTGGAGATCGTTGCTTTAGATTATCCTTAAGAATTTCAACAACCCTTTTCTTGAAAGTGATCTCTCTCTCTCTGTCCGCGCATGCTACTGAATCGATATTTTAAGATCTTGTTTGTGTTTTTCAAGTTCTTTACTTGTGCCTGTGGACGGTTACATTTTTTTCTCAATCTCATAACTGTAACATTGCTTTCTTCTTGCAGGCTCTGGACACGTTTAATTTCCTTTTCTGCTTCCATATTTTTCGCCAATGTTCTGTTATTGCTTTCGAAATTTTCGCTTGCTGAAGAACTAGAAGAAACAAATTCGGTAGACTTAAGACATTTTTATAGGAGGAGATATTTTTTAAGTGATTCAAACGCTCGCTTTTGAATGTTCCTGTTTTCGACCCGGGAGTTGCAATTAAAATAAAGAAATAAAATAATTAATCATTGCATCACAGAAGAAAAAACAACGATCTCTACACCCAACAAACACAATGTTCTTCCTAGAAGAAAGGGCGAAATTCACGCTGCTATAAATACTGAATAGCATGTGCCGTTAGCTGGTTCCTCTGTGTACAACTCCGGATGACGTCACACGAGCTCCCACCCGCAACCCTGGTTTTCAGCTTCGGAGGGCCAAGACTGCACTACTTTCTGACTTTATTATATACATACTTTGGTTCCTACGGGTCTGAGCTAGTATAGCCAACCTTTCCAACAACACCACAAGCATCTCTCTACATCTTGCGGTTCCTGAGATTTGATTTCTGGACATGGACGTACGGGCTGAACGGTGTTATAAGATCCCTTTTTCTATAGCTTCGCTATCGCGGAATATAAAATGTTAATTAAAACTGTTAAATTGATTTATCGAAGCTATTAATATTACGTTACTATCTGTATTGTGATTCGTGAAGACGATGTTTTTGCCATTGGAATTCGATTCGCCTCCGTGAAAAGTATGAAAGTTTACAAGGAGCCCGTTCCAACCGATTACGCCAAATGCCAACAATGAAACAAACTCCAATGAAACACTGATAAGGTAATAACAAATGCTACTGTTTGGAGTTATTTTTGTTACTATAAACACCGCATTTTTTATGTTTAAACTTATTGAAGTGTGGTGCACAAGGATATATTAACCGTTTTATCAACTGATTACATCTGCATTCTTTCTGTTTCTTGTTATATTCCTTTCAACTTGCGAGTAACAGTCATGTGCTTCTTCAGTATCCCGTTATTAGCCCGCGGAACGACTCTGCATATGACCCATAGGTCTGTAAGATGATAAATTATCTTTCAGTCCGGACATATATATGGGAATTACATGAGTCAATTTCCAAGAAACTGGATAGTAGTCTTCAGTAAACATCTATTAAAGATAATTGAGATTAAAATCGAAATAACAGAAGCTGTGTTGCGCAAAACAATGTGCTAATATTATCAGAAGATTCAGAAACTGAGGATCTGTACGGAGAGAGAGAGACAACAGGAGAGCATGAACTTCCTCAGGGGTAACTGATAGATTTGAGAGGGTAAAGGAGAGACAGATTGAACAGGAGGGAACAAAGATGGAGTACTTGTGCATGTGCATGAAAATGTATTCAAGAAAATAGATCGGCCCTTTTGTCATCCTCAGCTTGTGTTGTTTCTTTATGCATAATTGAAGGAATGCAAGAGCTCTTTGTCCTAAATTTAGTCAGTGACCGAAACCTTTTAGAATTTGTAATTCTTTCTTTGGTTATGAAATCAATATATTCAAAATACTTGAGTTTTTGTAGTTCTTTTTAACGTGTACCCTAGGGAACAATTTTTACGTGTGCTCACTTGGAAAAGTGCGTCACAATTCCCTTTATTTTCTTGTTTTTAAGAAGACTGCGAACATTGAGATCACACCAGAGAGGCAATTTACACTTTTTTATTTTCCTAAATGGGACGCAATCTTTCATCACAGTGAATGGCATTCGTAAAACTCCACTGCTTCTTCAACACTTCCTTCTTTCAATAAAACGCACGGAAACAAATGTAAAATTTGACAGACGGTCTTGCCACGGGGCACCCTTGCACTGAGATAGTGCCTACTTCTGGGGATTCCTGACGCCGTGGAGACAAGCCGAAGTTGAAAATTATGTCCTGAGATTCATGGTCGGAGCGGAGTATGTTGGGAGAGGGTGATGCTCTGTGGAGGGATTGAGGCAAGCACATAGTCCAAATTACCGTTTATGCGTGTATTGTTCAAGTTATATTGTTCAAGGCCAAGTTCATGTATAAAATCCCATTACAAAGTGGTGATGTGTGTTTGATGAAATACGCGCAGTATCATCTATTTTTACATTGATGTCACCGAAAACTAGATAATCATACGAGGCGGATATGGCGGTGAATTCAAGGGCGTCTACTGTCAGCAGATGGAATGGCTACGGTCTGCACTGCTGCAGACCGTGACATGACTTATGTGCCTATCACATAGTTTGCTTGAAATTATTATATCTATTTATTTTAAAGTTAGTTCAATTGATAAAAGAAAAAAAACGAATTATTTTATTGATATTGTTATGTGTAGTCCATGCTCTTTACATAACATGAGATCGTTACGGAAAAGAACAACAGATGGCAGCACATCTTGTTTGTGGTTTTTAAGATGAGTGATATCAAATGGAATGTTTGATTTGGTTTATTGAATATAATAACAGCACGAATGTTTAAGCAGTTAAGAAAGTATTTTATAGTTTAATCCTTGCTGAAAATTGTGTTTTGTTACCTGTCAAATGAAATTAACCGTAATGATTTTTAACTCTAAGGAACGTAAGTATTTATGTTCGGTATTTACGATTACCCATACCATAACATTTTTTTTCAGTATCACCAATAACTTCAAAACATTCATCATTATGGGAGATATCAATATTCATAGTAGATATGATAGACAAAAAAAACAGTTCACCAGTTTTATCAGCAACAGTACGAACGGCATACTACAACAATTACCCAAACCTACCCGTCTGATTACACAAACTACCCCAGATATAGTCATCCTCTCCCCTAACCTCATCCAACGCTCTCACCTAGAAGTCCTGGATATTGTAGGAAGCGATCATGTACCCATCAAACTTACTCTACACCGTCAATCATCCCAACAACGTGACCTACCCCCACCAAGAACAATCACAAGATTCGATCTCGCCAATTGGAACCAGTACACAAATTTCAACGACAAACTGCTGAACGTTGAGGAACCCACTAACGAGGAAGAAATGTATCAGACGCTACAAATCATCATCGAAATCATTTAGACAGCTTCAGCAAAGAACATACCAACATCTACCACAACGCCGTACAAGCCGAAATTACCACCGGAGTATTTCGCACAGGTTAAACGCTCTAGAAAGGCCTTCCGAGACTACATAAGAACTCGCAACCCGACAACTTTGCAACTCCATAGGCAACTACAGCGATCAGTTCGAAAATACATAACAGCATACAAACTTAGACAATGGGTGAAGACCTGTAACCAACTCCGAGACACAGAGCATCCGACGAAATTCTGGAAACGTTTCAACCTACTCACTGGAAAAAAGACAAATACAACATACCCATTGCTTCAAGGCAATCAACCGGTTCAAACTGATCAGGAAAAAGTTAATGTCTTCGCAAAGTATCTACAGGAAATCTTCACACTTCAGCAGAATATCATCGCCAGGACACATCCAGTGAATAAACTTAACATTACATCACCAGAACTACAACCAAACCCAGATCATCGTCTCAGGAATGACAAGCCTCTCACCATACTTATCACCGTCGAAGAAATAGTCAACACCACCGCTCGAAAGAAAAATACCGCTCCAGGACAGTATCACATACCGACATATTAAGGTGGGACCTTTTGCCTACTCCAGCTTATAGCAGTCATCTACAACTTTGTATTGCGATCAGGATACATACCAGCGCAGTGGAAAACCTCTAAAACCTTAATGTTTCTCAAACCCGGCAAGCCTCCTGACAAAATAAGCTCCTACCGACCCATCCAACTAACTTCCAAACTAAGCAAGATCCTTGAACGAATTATAGTAAAACGCCTCCATATCCACCTACAAGATCGAAACCTTTTACAAACACACCAAGCAGGATTCCGCCTCGGTTACAGTATCCAGGACCAACTACTCCGTCTTTCCACTCATATCACCAACCATTACAATACATGCAAAGCGTCATGCCTCGTTCTTTTTGATTTGGAAAAAGCTTTCGACAACGTATGGCACGCAGAACTCATCTGGAAACTACTTAGCTTTCATCTACCAATAGCATACATCAGATTCATTTACAACATCCTTACCGAACGTCTCGCATTCATCGTCATTAATCACACTAGTTCTTTTCCCATATTTTTACATACAGGAGTTCCACAAGGATCAACACTCTCCCCATTGCTCTACATAATGAACTGCAGAGACCTTGCACCTTTACCAGCATCTGTTTACCTTTATCAGTATGCGGATGACACAGCCTTTTTAGTCACAGCTCAAAACATTTAGCAAATCAACCGTGCAATGCAAACAGCAATCGACACATTTACTAACTTGTGCTCTACTTGGAAACTAACAATCAATGCTGCAAAAACACAGCCAATCTTCTTCTTACCACCAAAACAACGTTCCCGTGTTCAACGAAACCCTTCGAAACTTCATCTTACAGGCATTATCTTTGATTATCATCTAACATGGAAACCACATCTAAAAGAGATCACCAAGAAAGCTTATAACCGTCTAAATCTCCTTAAAAGACTTACAGGGACAACATGGGGTCTAGCACCAACCACTATCATCAATACGTAGAAAACATTTCTAAGACCTGTCTTAACCTATGGGCACCCAGCTTGGCTTACAGCATCATGCTCATTCTATAATAAGTTCAAAATTCTCGAAAGACACGCATTCCGTATTGCTCACTGAATCAAACTCCCCATCCCAACAGCAGACCTTTACGCACGAGTCACTATACCCAATATACTGTTTCACTTAGAAACCTTAAGCACCCGCTACGTCACAAGTCCTTATGAAGATTGTCACCCACTATTGTTAGACACGCTATACTATAACGCCACGTACTATGATCATCCTCGTCCGCAGCTGATCGACAATCCAGTATCACTTCTTCTCAGTATCTACCTTTCTTCTCTTCCCCCAAATCATCACGACATTCCAAAACACATCACTCGCCACTCCGCACCCGCCTCATTACATACTTCCATCACGCACACAGTAATCCATCAAATACTAACGGGGCTCACATAATCTCCCATCAGCGGCCCGTGTTGCCCCGGGGACAGAAGATAACATCCATTCGTCTACACTAACTTCCCTGATTGTGGCGTGTAAGCACCTTCTCAATTCACACACACACACAAACACACACACACACACACACACACACACACACACACACACACACACATATATATATATATATATATATATATATATATATATATATAATATCATTTATCATATACATATTTTAAGTTTCTTATAATCCCACCTAAGCGAATGGTTACGATGCAAAATCGTAACCATCCAAATTTTGTAAATAATAAAGAGCTCCTTAAAATCTCGTAGACCAACTCCAACTCATCCATCCCGCCTTATCCCTCAAAGCTTTTCCCATAACAGTGGGTGTTGCCATGGCTTTACAATGGCAAGTTGAAAAAAACTTACGAGTAGAACAACAACTATTTTTATATCGAATCTTATGGCTGATCGTTCTTGAGTAGTAAATACCTACTTTTGATATCTGACTTCTACTCTTCACGAGCACCAGTGCCTGGTGAAAAGCGCTCTAGTGCTGGGGACCAGAATTGCGGCACCTGGAAGATTTTTTTCAGAACTACTTTCAGAGTTGCAGGACTAGGGAGAGCCCATTTGGAATCTCATCCGGTACGGCACAGAACTTTTGAGTAAACAGTACTTTTGCGTATGTCCACCGCTAACAGGGGGTTGCGCCCCTCCGCGGCTAACGCTACCTAGCTCCCTTTGGGCGCACCCTCCTCCTCTTGCACACCTCGCTATCGCTCGGTGTGAATCCTGTCATGATGGGTTTATAAATATCCTAGTTTTTAGTGGCCTCTTTTAAAATTTTAAATCACAACTTCTATTAAATTTCCTTTTTGTGCATTTACAAAAAATAAAAAAAAACCTTTAATCTTCTTTTTTAAGAAAATACGTAAAAAGTCGACGCCAGGTTTTGAGGCCGTACCGTTAGATCAGCTTCACGACGGCTTAACTGCAAGACCAAACTGTAGTTGCCGGATTGAGTGCTTTTCGCTGTTTCTTCTAGTTCAGGCTACGCGAGAGTAAGGCATTCGTCCCGGAAGTGTTTCCACATGAGTTGAACAGCCTTGCAGGTAGTTCGGAATAAATATCTTGAAGGGTACCTATTCGAACTTCTCGCTAGATGCTAAGGACGCCATTTTGTACGAAAAATCCCAAAGGACCGGAATTCCCTGAGATAAAAGTTTTCAGCCGAGCGGTGACGACATTTAAGGGTCCATCCCAGGACAGTGACGATATATTGATATATATATAACAAATGCAAGCTCAAAGGAGAATGGAATCAATACAAAGACGGATGTTTCAGGGAATCAATATTGTAAACCAAAAATTATTCCAGTTAGAATTCCCGCAAACAGATTTAAAATCACATGTGCCTCAAGTCAGGGATCTGTATAAGCAATTGGAAAGGTGTAAATTTTAAAATATGTTTCCAAATATTATGTTGCAAAGAACTGAGCAAACCGCAAGTAAACCAATTGATGTTCCAAGTTCGGAAAATGACTATGAGGTTGAACAAAGGTTAAGCAATTATCGACGCATTACCATTAAGTGGTGTAAAAGTGAAAAACTTTGCCAAACAAATTCAGCAAATTGTTGTGAATTTTCAAAATATTATTGCCAAGCTTTCAGAAAAAGCAATAGGTCTTTTCATATACAAAATGTTGCCTGTTTATATACAAAATTAACTAGCTAAGTGCATTCAATTAAATGTTCAATGGCTTTGTTATAATGTAAGAAATCGGAAAGGTCAATATAAACAAATAATTCGAAATGGTAACACTAAAGAAAATTAAGAAAAAATATTTTTCATGTTCTGATATCAGTAAATTCGAGAAACAGGTTGGGACGTCTTCGGATGATGTTCAGAAGTTGTTAGTAATATCAGACAAAATTTCTAAAGTTCCCAAATTAATGCAACTTAAAAGTACTATTACTGCCATCAATATAACACCAGATGTTCAGAATCAATCAAGTGGATGAATAGAGAAACTTCCTAATATGCTAACAGAATGTACTGGTGTGTAGGACTGAGGTTTTGATACTGATTATTTTAATGATGTCTCGAGTGTAAAGCTCAATAACGTTCCAAAGGAAGTGGAAAAACCAATCGAGGGTTGTCTGGAAGATGATGAGCATCAACAATCTAATAGAGCTGAAGATGCAAGGATAACATGTGACAAAATCGAACTTTTACAATTAAATACTGTGTGTGTGCTGAATAATCTAAAGAATTTAAAAAAAAAACATTCAAAATAGTGATATAAACCCAATGAACCAAGAAAAGTATAAGAAAAAAGAACAATTTGAATCAAAAGTCAGTCAAGAAAAATTATTTTCTATCAAAGAAATTGAACTCAAGAAAGTATGTGAAGGAAGAAAAAACACGAAACACCAATTCCAAGAAGCTACTTAAAGATATTTAAATGAGAGCGCAAAGATACTTAAATGGTAAGCAGTATCAAAGAATGAGAAATCAGTGTGATCAAGCCTATAATCTTATTAGGAAGCACAAATTAATATTTTCTGAATATGATCATAGATTTTACCTACAACGCCAAGTTAATGAAATATTGATGTACGGATAGGTAATTTCAAATGAAATAGATTCAGAAACAAGTGAAACGGAAATCAGATTTCTGACCAAATTATACAAAATCTACTCCAAAAGGTCAAGAAAAAACTACCGGAAAAAAGGTATCAACAAGCTAGAAAACTACGTCTTCAAGCATGGAATGTGGCCAAAGGTTATGGAATACTTGACAAAAATCAAGAAAATATACTTGATATACAAAAGGATATATGTGATGAGGAATTATTATTATAATAACAATGATCTTCAAAACATATTTTTAAACAAAGGTTATGATAATAAATTTCTAACTAATGAATTGACTATTAATGAATTTTATATTATTTAATTATTACTTACAATATATAATAATTAATATAAATATTTTCATGAATCATTTAATTTAAATGTCAGAAGAGTTGTTTATAATTTGAAGCTATGAAATATCAAAGAAGTTAATTGTATTTAAAAAAAAGATAATAATCTGATAAAGTCTAGAGGTATCATCAATGTTAATGTCTGGCTTAATGAACAGCATTATGTAAATATTAAGTTTTTATAATTAGTGTTCTTTGAAGTGGTAATCGATTATAAGGATAATTATATAAACTTTGTTAATGATCAGATACAAGTTACATGTTCTATATTGAAATAATGGAACATTACAAGTTATAAACATTAAAAATAAATGAAATATTAACAAAGTACAAATGAAATATAAATAAAATCGAAATCGAAAGTTCGAAAAAAATAAAAGGTTTTAAATTTAAATTGATTGGGAAATTCTCAACTTTTTTCAATGAATTTTATTATTACATTATTTTATATAATGGGTAATGATTTACTATTAATGAATTTTGAATTTCAATTATTAACATATAATTTAAAACAAATGATATGTATATATGTACAAAAAATTGATTATCAAAAGGGTGATATGAAAATTGATTAAATATATATGTTTCGCATAATATATGGAATCAATATGATACTGAAGTTCCACACAGACGTCACTCAGTGGGCCCAGCTCCAATAACCACGGCCAGATATTGTTGGGGCAGGCTCAGGACCTAACGGTCTGTTCCGCGAGTGGTTATTTCCCTTTATATGATCCCTAAGTTATAAATATTTTATTTATTACTGTGATATGTTCTAAAAAAAGTTCTTCAAACAGGAGGAATTTATGGTATGACCTATGTGTCTGTCACATAGTTTGCTTGAACTTGTTATATCAATTTATTTTAAAGTTAGTTCAATTGATAAAAGAGCAAAACCAAGTTATTTTATTGATATTGTTATGTGTAACTCATGCTTTTTACATAACGTGAGATTGTTCCGGAAATTAACAAGGGATGACAGCACATCTTGTGCTTGGTTTCTAAGATGCAGTGTGATATTAAATGGAATGTTCGATTTGTTTCATTGTGTATAATAAAAGCACGAATGTTTAAACATTTAAGAAAGTCTTTTATAGTTTAATCTTTGTTGTAAATTGTGTTTTGTTACCTGTCAAATGAAATTAACCGCAGTGATTTTTAACTCTAAGGAACGTAAGTACTAATGTTCGGTACTTACGCGTAGAACAACAATTATTTTTATATCACATCTTATATCTGCTCGTTCTTATGAAATAAATACCTACTTTTCGATATCTGACTTGTACTCTTCACATATGCTCCGAGATAAAAGTTATTTTCAGCACCAGTGCCTTCTGCAAAGTGCTCTAATGCTGTATAATAACTTAGTAACTATATCAAGTGAGTTTTACGTAAGTTTCGGTAGCCGCTACTGGGGACGACTTGGGGCACCGATTTGAGCTTCTCGCTAGATGCTAAGGACGCCATTTTGTACCAAAAATCCCAAAGGACCTGAATTCTCTGAGAAAAGTTTTCAGCCGAGCTGTGATTACACTGAAGGGTACATCCCAGGACAGTGACTACATATTTATATTTTGTGCTACAGAAGCAGCATTACAACCTACCCTGATCAATCGTAAGTGTGTGCTGATCAACAAAGAAAACGCTCACTCACACGCGGCTAGGATAATATGTGGAAAGTTACAGGAGTTTTGATGAGATAAAATTCCCCACCCACCTTGTTCGACGGACTTCGCGCCTATAGATTTCAGTCTGTTTATCAGTTTCTAAACCAATCGTGATGTGAAAGCGCTGCAAAATGTGAAGCATGTGTGGCGGCAAACAGTGACAGAGATTATTCCTCAAACCCAGACTTTTTCTCCAGGTCGATATTAAAAGACTGATTGATAGGTCGCAAAGGTTTGTAGAATCAGAAGTCTATTCTTCTAAAGATCACGTTCCAGCTGTCTTCGTCCTCTTTCTATTGTGCAAGAAAAGCGTCATTACTTATAGGATAAAACAATAAAACAGATTTTATACATGAGAAAATTAATTAACTATTAGCAGAACGATTAATAATGGGCAATATTTACTAAACCAATTTTTGTTCCATAACTAACGCAAATTTAAAATGTTATGTACCTTTCCTTACCTGTTTATTCCATCAAAGTCGCCACCTACTCCTACATGGTCAATTCCTATCAGATTCCTGATGTATCTAATGTGATCTGCAACCAGAGAACATTAATATGTAAATATGAATAGAATTCTGCTCAGAAGAAGATATTAAAATACAATTTCTTAACTGAATCATTTTATGAGCAAACGAAACAAGTACACTGAAACTATGTAAATGAAAACCAGAATGTGAAGCAGCGTTCTGTATCTGCTTACAAGTGTACATCTGGCGATCCAAAATGGTTGAAAATTAAGTTATTAAGAAAATTAAAGTTATTTCTGTTCCACGGTTTCGTTTGTCATTATATGTACCAAACAGAGCTGAAATGGATCTCTGGGTAAATCGGGTCATACAGGTAAAGATTTCGAATGAGTCTTCGGTTCACCGGATCAATGCTTGGGATCCTGCCTGATCCAGTGACCCGATTTCAACCCAGGTGAACCAGAGAAATTATTTCATTATGACTTTCGGTACTCGAATAGTTTTCCTTTCAATTGTGACCGAAATTACACAGCAGAGCACTATGTTACCTATGATACCTAAGAAAATAATACTATATAACGAAATAATTCATTATATTTACGGACAAAGGACCAATTCTTGTTTGAGGGAAAAGGCATACAGACTGGGATTTGGAAAATATTCAGTCTACCGTAAAACACGATGGTGGTAGCGTTATGATGTGGGAGTATATGGTAACTTCTAGAGTGGGGAACTTGTATTTATTGAGGGGATAATGGATAAACTTCTCCATAAAGATATTCTGCAACAAAATCTAAAAACGTGCAGTAAAATTGGACCTGACACAAGATTTCTACTTCCAGCCTGACAACGGACCCAAATATACTGTTGAAATTCTTCATATGTGGATCGTCCACAATACCTCGATCAATTTAATACTCCACTACAATCACTGGGATTGAATCCCATGGAATATCTGTGGGATCTATTTGGCAAAAGGGCGCGTAAACACAAAATAATCATGAAGGAGCACATCAAAGCGGTGCTTTTTAAAGAGTGGCAGAACATAGGGCCCATATCACTAGTGATCTAGTTAATTAATTGCAAAAGAGACTTCAGGAAGATATTCAGAGACGGGGAAGCCAACAAAATGGTAAAATAATGCACACTTTCTTGTCACGTGAGGAGCATTAGTATAATATACACATTCCAAAGAATGAACGCTGTATTCAATACTTACAGACACACAATAAAATACCAAGTATGTTTCCTCGATAGATTTTATTTGAATTGAAATCTGAGGAATAATCAAACACAATGTAAGAAACACAAGATACTGCACTAAAATATCACAGATATAGATACGTTGCTCAATGGTAACTGTGCACACTTGAATGCACAATATATTATGTGAATCTGATAAACCTACAACAGAATACGTGCAGCAGCTGAGCACACTGTCTTTCGAATACAGACTTCAGCCTTTATTATACCATATGATTGTTGGAACGTTTTGTGAGAATATCAATAAAATGGTCCATGATGGTCACTGTACCTGATGAACAAGGTTAACAACATAACATACACTTTTCACAGAATAGAATGATAATGATTTGTACTACTTCGCAAATTCATATTTTAATGTGTTGTTTCTCAAAAATATATAAGTACAACCAAACATAACCTACTAATCTGAAATTCAATATACCAAATAAAATGCAGATGCAACACGAAAATATCATACAACTTTATGGTTAGGGTTTGTTCTATTTGGAGGCTTTATTCTCTGACAGCCTTATATTTAGGTACTTCGAATCTGATGCTATACGTTTATTTGTAATTGGTTAGATTCGGTGCAATTTTCTGTACTGTACACTTGCACAAGTGCAACGAGCCATTTTTATGAAGTAAGAGTACCTTTATATTTACTTAGCGACTTCTGAAACATATCTGCTTAAAATATGTTAGCATCAGATTATCGAGCAATTCATGCTGATTTGGTACCAGTACCAAGGACTTTCCTGTAACTTACGAGGTACGTCTTGGGCGCCAGATTTTTAAATTCACGGTCGCAGTCATAAAGGCGGTGAGAATCTCTCAAATACCACAAAGAGCTTTTAATAGTTCTGTTCTAACATTACGGTCGCATCGCCCTATAGACGATGAACCACTTATGCAGTATCAAGAATTTATCACTATCAACTTGTGGTCGCACCGCCATAAGGATGACGTGGTTAGGTGCCGTTTTACTCAACGGGCACTGGAACTTTTTTAGGATTGTACAGAAGGTATTCGCCTTCAGACGGCTATTATTCCTTCAAGGTATAAAGGGGATATGAGGGATTATATATTCAACAAAAAAAAGCCATCTTACAGGTAAGTATGTCTTTATGTGCACATAGATAAATATTTTTTCAGCTACCAATGTTATTTCACTATTTGGGTTGTTTCGCAGTTGAGATCTCAGAATCTTACTGCATAATATATGTATTTTCATACCATGAATATCAAGGATGTATCTTCGGAATATTGAACGGAATCTTCTATTTGCAACAATATAAAAACTAACCTACTTAATTGCATGTACTATTCGTACCGGGAATTAGGTTACGTTAAATGGTACCCTCTAAATCACACTTTTGACAGAATAATTAGCAACCTTACTGCGTGCACGCTACGATCTGATAATTGAGAGGTTTATAGCCCAATTTATTTATTACGAACTACTAATTTGTGATATCACAGACCATGAGTTCGCTTCCGTGCTGTTATGTATTGAAACGCATTATGTAATGCTTGAACCATAGAAACTTTTCATCTATCACCACGGTATTCAAGGCCACACACACATACGTCTTGATGTGAGCACAGATGAATTTTTACTGTAAAATGTCAGTATAATTTCACACCAACGATTTCAAGACGTAATTGATATACGTAGAAGATATCTGCTGCAATGTTCAGTAACATACAAAAAGAGAAAATATTAGCTATTTACGTCTCCTTTCTCCGAACATTAGCATATTCCATGCTTCTATCACATACCATTTCTAACACATTTACTTGCCGACTCGTGGAGAGTTTTATAGATCCTGGAGATCGGTGATCTGACGTTCCTTCGTCAGCTATTCATCTCAGTTTTAAGATCTGTTGTACAGGCGAAATCATTGAATTTCTATTACCCCTTGCACGAGCAGTCTCATCCACTGAAGTCTTATTGCGTTCTCTGGAAAAAAATGTGATGCTACGTTGTCACATCGGAAGCTTCGAGCGAGCCTCGCGTGAGGGCGCTCGTGTAGCATGTCATAAGTCTTGCACATTTTGTTCGTTCGGTGCTTGAAGTAAAGTAAATGCATACACTGTCCTACAATGTGCGGGCGCGGGGTGGTCACTGAGTGCCCAGCACATACTTCTGTACATGGCTCTGTTGAAAAGTATTGATTTGCGTTAATTTATCCAGCCCCTGTATGTATAGATCATAATATTAGTATCGAAAATAGTAACTGGCTTTCACCGGTCAAATTAGGAAGTTGTGCAACGCTTGCTAGATTTATGTTGGAAAGAGTATATTTGCATTATTTTGGTCAAGCATCTTCTAACACATGGGTTTCTCAGGTCACGAATGGAGACCTACATTTAAAAAAACGTATTATTATTATTAGGTTGGTTGGCAACAGTGGAATTTATTTAATCACCTAATGCAGCTAAAACAAAAATGTAATGTGGTTCGAGCAGGACTTGTGCTTAGAGTTAGAGCATTCGAATTTTTTCGAGCACTCGCAACTCAGTCGCGCTTAAGTTGCTCAAAGTCTTGTTAGTGTATTATTATTACCTTTCCTCGCACGTTTCGAGTGTGGCTACTTCGGGCTTTATATTTAGCACTCGAAATGCGCTCAATGCACACCTTTACTATACAAGTCAAGGAATACTATTTTCTTCATGAGCTAAGTAACTTTTCACAGCACATTATTTGCAAGAAAAGTGAACGAACTACCCAATAAGTAACTATTGCACCCCTCCGGGTTTTATGGAGAGTTCAAGTCTCATTTGGTTCGAATAAAGATTAGGAAAAATAGCTTAGCTCTAATTAAAATAAATTAATGTAGTTTAGATATAATTGCGGTTAGTAGAGACTTAGAATAAAGGTCATCATATCTGGGTCTGACTGATTTTTGGATAAACTTACTCATGAAGTCTCCCTAATTCATGGATGAGGGATCCAAGAATAAATCCTTACTAAGACGAGATTCTAAGATTGACTTGGAGTTCATAAAGGATAATGCAAAAGTTCAGAATAAAGACAACATAATTAACAATAGACAACATCAGCCGCGAACCAACAAATATTCTATCATAATCTAAGTATGCAAATTTTTATTAGAGAGATAAGAGTCTCAACTAGGAAAGACCCAGAACTTGGGTAGTTGACTGAATATGAAGGTTCTACTTACATAATGAAGCCCAAGATGATGGAAAGTCGTGCAAGATTCTCAGGAGAGACAACTAGTGTCTCTGAGGAGCTCTGAATATCACTGAGAATTGAGTCTAATTCTGGAATATTTTATGAAGTTATTTGTTCATATTCAGAAATGTTCAAGCCAATGATTCTAGTAACACAATTATTATTGTTATATAACGTGATGTTATACGACTTGATAAAATAACTTCTTTTATAGTCAGCAGCCACCTTTTCCTGGGTCCTTACCTAAGGCATACTTTATTACATTCTAAGCGAAGCTTGCAGTTGCAAATCGTTTGATGGAATTACATTTATTTCTTAGTTTGAAATTTCTTACATTATACTGTAGTTATTTTCTCCTTTCTTACATAATAAGTTATTGAGTTTGTACTTGTTTCCCATTTAGCCGTCATTTTAACAATTTATAAATAAAATAAATTTCTGAATATTGATTCCTATCTGCGTTGTTTACACTATAGTCCTTTCTTTTCATAATTGTCTCATTCTAATCACTAAGCTCGTTCTTTTTCTCGAAGTGCATAATATTATGCAGCTTTACACCAGTCCGTAGTTTATTTTGTTGTCTCTTTAAAACTTTCATAATATCTTCAAGCCGTACAGGTATTTTGAAATACGACAATTTGATGTAACCATATTTTCGAGCCAACTAATAGCAGTTGTTTTGATTTTCAAAGTATCCTTAACTTACTTTTTTGAATTGTCGATTGCTCCTCTAATAACACAAAACAGGGAATCTCGGAGTAAGATTTCGGCCTCCCAATCTGGTCAGAAGGGATTCTATTAGTCAGAAAGTAATCTTATCCCTTTCCATTGTAAATGACAAGCAGAGAACAGAAAGTTTTCTTTATTCGAATCTGGCCCTATTTTTTCAAGACTGCTAAACAAAAATGCACATTTAAACTTGGGTAACAAAATAATACATTAAGGAATGCTAATATAATGCAAGCAAGTTAAAGAGTCGATCAAGAAAACTTAGGAACATTTCCATACACCTTATTGTAAATACTACTCAGCTGTCATGAAAAATAGAAGTTCAAGGTAAGGACTAAAATTCAAAGTTTGTTAATTTGAAAATTGATACATGTATTGAAATTTTAGATAAATGAGAGTGTTTAAAATGTAAAATAACATAAATTAAAAATTTCAAGTATTTAGTAAAAATGTTTTCAATGACATTCTAAGTATGTTGTAAATAATAATTGACGATGATGTTAAGAAAATTACAGTTATATTTTCAATTTTTGCATGACTAGAAAATTTTGATTATTTGTGTATGTTGATTTGGTACGTAAAGAAGTGTGCTAGTACCTAACACACTTAGTACCTAACATGAAGTTACTACCTCCGTATTTGTCTGACGAGACTGAGGGAAACCTTGAAAAATTTAATGAATGAAATACTTGTTTCAGTTTATTTTGGCTAAGGCAGAATTTTGGAGAAAAGGAAGAAATATAACAGGGTGGGAGTTGGCCAGAACTTAACGTTACTACTGTGGTATTTGCCTGGCGGGACTGCGGGAAACCTCGAAAAATTTTATTTAATGACTTACAAGTTTTTTGTTACTTTGGCTTATGCACGAATCTAGGAAAAAGTATGGGATATAGAACAGAGATGTGTATGAATAGTATTAAAATACACATGGGTTTAGTTTATTTATGGGTGAATGAGAAATTTGGGAAAGAGGAAGGGATGTTGTAAGGTAGTGACAATAACACCTGTTGATGCCCACGTAAGTGTATTTGCCTGCTGGGACTGAGCAAAACCTTGGAAAATTTTTGGGAAGGAATTACTTTATTTACTTTATTTTCTTGTGAGAGAATACGTTGAATAAATCTGTATTAATATATTTTAACCGTAAATTAGTTAGAATGTTTTTTGTTTATTTTCAGATCTGTGGATCACAAAAATAAAACCTGAAATAGGACGGGAATAAGAAAAAGAATAGCGTTGAAAACACTATAAGGTAAGACCATGCAATTTGTTTTTGCTTTTTCGAATAGATGAGTAACTGATAGAAACACATTTTGATGGAATACACAACCTAAAGTGTAAGGACAACAAACACTAAACGTACGTTATATATATATATATATATATATATATATATATATATATATACCGTATATATATATATATATTGTTTATGCATCCCTAAAACGAAAATCATGGGGACGTACAATATAGCATGAACCGCATTTGTTATAGAATACGTAACCTAATGGACTAGTACTACAAACATATTAAAGACATACTTTGTTTTATGAATTATCATTTTTAAGAAATGTCCATGCATGACTAAAATGAAAATCATACGGAGCGTCGAAAACTATTTTTCCTTTATTTGGGTTAAAATTATGAAACTTGGCACAAAGGTGTATTTTGATGAGTAGATTAAGAAAATATCAGCAAATGTCGAAAAGTTGCAATTTTGAAACAAATATGGACTTTTAAAAAATCATTTTCTGTATCATTTAAGCTACAGAGTTGAAGTTTTACATATACGTAAATACATTTACATATATATACTTTTACATAAGTGAACCTTATGCCTAATGGATTAAGAAAATATACGGAAATTGTTGAAAAGCCGCCATTTTGGACACAATATGACTGCCGAAATAATTTTTTAAAGAATACACAGACTAATCGGGTATAGATAAAAACACTAAACTTGGTACGATTGTACATCAGTACAAAGAAATTACAAACATATAAGATTTTAAAAGTTACCTTCTTTAAAGAAATATGGCCGCTAAAATTTTTTTTGAGAGAATACACAACCTAAACGACTAGGACTGGAAACATGGAACTTGGTAGAAACATACAGTAGTAGAAAAGAATTAGAAACATATAAGAAAAGTTTTTAAAAGTTGCCGTCTTTAAAAAATATGGCCGCCAATATGATTTTTGAAAGAATGCACAACCTAATCTAGTGGGACTAGAAACGTGAAACTTGGTAGAAATATGCATTACTACAAAAGAATTAAAAACAAAAATGTTTTTAAAAGTCGGCATCTTTAATGAAATATAGCTGCCATTTTATTTTTGAAGGAATACACAGCCTAAATGAATAGAACTATAAACACAAGACTTGGTACAATCTAACATTAGTACAAGAGAATTACAAACATACAAGAAACTTTTTAAACATTTGGGCGCCATTTTTAAACAAAGAGGGCGAAAGAAAAGACGAACATTTTCTACATCATTTAAGATAGAAACGTGAGAATCGATATGAAGGTGCCTTATGCCGAGCAGATTAAGAAATTAAAAATAAATGAAAATTCGCCTTCTTTATATAAATATGGCGGACGAAAAAATTATTTTCCACATCATTTAAGACAGAAGCCTGAAATTCGATATGAAGGTACCTTATACCTAGTAGATTAAAAACATTTTTAAAAATTCAATAAGTTACCATTTTTAAAGAAACACGCCCGCCAAATTCATTTTTAACGGGCAATTACAAACATATAAGAAAAGTTATTAAATATCGCCATCTTGTAATGAATGTGGTCGCCAAAATGATTTTTGAAAGTATAGACAGCCTAAATAGGTAGAACTTAAAACTTGAAACTTGGCAGAAACATAAATTAGTAGGAAGAGATTACAAACGTATAAGAATATTTTAAAATTCGCCATCATTAAACAAAGATGGCGCACGAAAAAAAGCAATTTTCCACGTCGTTTAAGATAGAAACTTGAAATTCGATATGAAGGTACATTATGCCTAGTAGACTATTCAAATATATTTAAAAAATCAAAAGTCGTCAAATTTAAATAAATATGACGGAGGAAAAAAAGTTTTATACATCGTTAAAAATAGAAACGTGAAATTCAATATCAAGGTGCTTTATAACTAGTAGATTACGAAAATGTTTTGTTTTAAATCTCTACTTTTGATTAAAAATTGCCACCAAAATTGTAATTTGTTAACCATTGAAGGCAAACATATGAAATTTAGTATAAAGCTGGATCATTGCGCGTAGATAACAAAAATGGGGCTGTGGAAGTGTTAAGAACCAAGTAAAGGAAAGTTAATGACTAAAATTATTTAACATAAGTAAATTTTAATGCTGATATTAATGTTGTTGAATAAATATATTTAAGTATTGTAGAGTTAAAATAGTTTTATTATTATATTTTACAGATTCAAACTCATTTCCCGTGAAGGTGAAATTTGATATTTAAACTAATAATGAGCTATTCCTCATAGTTTTAAGAATTACTGGACACATATACCCAAATAAAATTTTGAATTTGTAAAGTGAATTGAAGCTAAGTTTCTGTGTATGCGTATCATTCTGTAGCGTTCAGAATCAGTTAGGCAGTGGGGACCATGTGAAAGACAGTTTGGTGGTAAACCGATATTGCTTGGTGTTGTTGCAATAGAAGGGCCACGCTACGCGAAAGTCATAACTGAAAAGGAATGCAGCACATATCGTCGTTCTTAAATTGCCCACAGGTACATCCACCTTTTTCTTCCTCAAACATGTAAAAACAAGAAATGCACCCATTATTGTTTTCAAAAAACACTGAACTGCTGAACAAGACTATATTATTCGTAAAAAATTAAATTAAATTTAATTTTTTACGAATAATATAGTCTTGTTCAGCAGTTCAGTGTTTTTTGATCTTAGTTGCAAGACGTGCAACTATGTTTTGTTGTCAGTATTGTTTTCAATGTTAAAGTCTTTTAGCATTTTTTGAAAACAATAAAAACTTATAAAATCTGCCGTGAAAGGCAAGGATTCCCTTTCAGTTATGACTTCCGCGTAGCGTGGACCTTCCATTGCAACAGCACTAAACAATAGCAGTTTACCACCAAACTATCAAATGTTCACCATTACCTAACTGATTCTGAACCCTAAATAATGATGCGCTTCCATATTAGCTTCAATTCACTTTACAAATTCAAATTTGTATTGGCGTATACGTATCCAATAATGCTTAAAACTCTGTGGAATAGCTCATTAGTCTACTAGGCATAAGGTACTTTCATATCGAATTTCAGGTTATTATCTTAAACGATGTAGAAAATACTTTTCGTCCGCCATATTTATTTAAAGATGGCGAGTTTTTATATTTTCTTAATCTACAACGTATTGGGTACCTTCATATTTCAGGTTTCTATCTTAAACGATGTGGAGAACTATTTTTTCGTCCGCCATCTTTGTTTAATGATAGCGACTTTAACAGTTTTCTTATATGTTAGTAATTTCTTTCTAGTAATATATGTTCCTTTCAAGTATCAACTCCTTACTATTTAGGTTGTCTATTCTTCCATAAAATCATTTCGCGCGTACAAGATGGCGACTTTCAAAATCTTTTCTTATGTTTGTAATAGCTTTGTAGTCATGTATTTGTACCAGGATTCAAGGTTTAAGTACTACCCGTTTAGGTTGTATGTTATTTCTAAAAATGAATTTGGCGGGATTATTTCTTTAAAAATAGCAACTTTTTAAAATTAAAAAAAATCTACTAGGTATTAGGTACCTTCTTATCAAATTTCAGGTTTAATCTTAAACAATGTTTAAAATTGATTTTCGTCCGCCATATTTATTTAAAGTTGGCGACTTCTCATGTTTATATAATTTCGTAATCTACTAGGTACAAGGTACCCCCAAATAAGATTTCACGTTTCTATCTAAAACAATGTGGAAAATGTTTTTTTCGTCCGCCATATTTATTTGAAGATGGCGACTTTTCATTTTTCTAAATGTCTTTATCTACTATAAAGGTAAGCAAGAAAGTTCTGTAGCTTTTTCACCCACCACCTTCGAACATCGATATGTCACCTAAGACGTACCTGTAAGATCAAAAATAGTCCCCATCAGCATCGGCGACCTTTTGCCAATGTTCTGGAAGGCCATGGATTCCATCGCGGTAGAACTTGGTGGGCCGTGAAGCGAAGAAGGTATCAAGTGCATTTTGCACCTCTACTAGGGATTTGAACTGGCGTCCACTAAGGTGATTGTCCAAGGAATGGAACAGCTGAAAATCGGACGGTGAGCATGGCGGATGCAATAGTGTTTCTCATCCAAGGCGTAGAATGGTGTCCCGGGTCATCCTAGCCACGTGGGGCTTAGCGTAGTCCTGTAACAGGAGGACCCCTTTGCGATTCAGAAGTGCTGGCTCCAGAGTTTTGAGTTTTTCTTGAACGCGGCTCAACTGCTCACAGTACACAGTTGCATTGATTCTCTGACCAGCTGGTAGCAGTTCCCGACGCACGATGCCGCGAGCAGTCCACCAAACACACAGGAGGACCAGGTATTCTTCTGGTGCAGTGCTGGTTTCGGTTGTTTCGGAACCGGTTCATGGGATCCTAACCAATGATGACGGCGCCGTGGAGCTTCGTACAGGACCCACTTCTCATCACATGTCAACACCCTTTCAGAAATGGCTCCTTCCTCAAACGAGACAGCAAAGAAACAGTTGTCTGCTCGAGTTGCCTTCTGGCTCGGAGTCAAATCATGTGGGACCCCTCGAACCAACTTGTAGTGCTTCCCAAGTTGATGGAGGTGCTGCCGAATGGTTTCTCCACTCACAATGAATTGTAGTCCCAATTCCTCACATATCAGGTCACTATTCGCCTCAATTGCTGCCTGAACATCTTCAATTCGTACCTGTGTTGGTATTCCTGCACGTGGTGTGTTTTCGAGTGTTTCGTCACCGTCCTTAAACTTGGTAAACCACCGCTGCACTGTCCGCGTAGTGACGACACCCTCACCAAAGGCCTGGCATATCATCTGCCCCGCTGCAGCTGCGTTTGACCCCAGTTTGAACTCGTACAGCATACATCTTCACTCTGTCCTTCTGCACGTTCACGGTGTAACTGAACTGCCACAATCACGTAGTATGTTGGTTATACCCACACCAACAACTGACCTTCGCCTGATCTCCATTCGCATTCAACTGACGGTGTGAGGGCCAATTGAACACCGACTTCCACAGAAAGCGACAAAACTTTCTTGGTTCTCTTATAGGTATAAGGTACCTTCATATAAAATTTCTGATTTCTATATTAAAAAATCTGGATAAAGTTTTTTCGTTCGAAGTATTTATTTAAATATGGCGCTTTTCCATTTATTTTTAATTTCCTAATCTGTTAGGCATAAGACACCTTCATATCGAATCTTAAACGATGTAGAAAATGGATTTTTCTCGTTCGCCCTTTTCGTTTAAAGATGGAGATTTGAAAATTTTTCTTGTATGTTTGTAATTCTATTGTACTAATGTTAGATCGTACCAAGTCTTGTGTTTCTAGTTCTATTCATTTAGGCTGTGTATTCTTTCAAAAATGAAATTGGCAGCTATATTTTATTAAAGATGGCGACTTTCAAAAACTTTTCTTATAAGTTTTTAATTCGTTTGTAGTAGTGTATGTTTTGTACCAAGCTTCACGTTTCTAGTCCCAGTACATTAAGTTGTGTATTCTTTCAAAAATCATTTTGGCGGCTATATTTCTTTAAAAGATGCGACTTTTAAACTAGTCTCATATTTGTGTAATTCCTTTGTACTGATATACAATCGTACCAAGTTTTGTTTTTATTTCTGTTTGATTAGTCTGTGTGTATTAAAAAATCATTTCGGCTGCCAAATTGTGTTCAAAATGGCGGCTTTTCAACAATTTTCTTATATTTTCTTAATCTATTAGGCATAAGGTCAATTTATATAAAAGTTTAACTTTGTAGATTAAATGATACAGAAAATGATTTTTAAAAGTCCATATTGGTTTGAAAATTGCAATTTTTAACACTTTTCTAATATTTTCTTAATGTACTCATCAAAATTAACCTTTTTGCCAAGTTCCATAATTTTACTTCAATTAAAGCAAAGAAAAGGATTCGGCGCGCCATATACTTTTCATTTTAGACATGGAAAGACATTTTTTAAAATAGTAATTCATAAAACAAAGTATGTTTTTAATATGTTTGTAGTACTAGTCCATTAGGTTACATATTCTATAACAAATGCGGTTCATATTGTATTGTACGTCCCCATGCTTTTAAATTCAGGGACACAAACAATATTTTATATATATATATATATATATATATATATATATATATATATATATTTAACGTACGTTTAGTGTTTGTTGTCTCTATCCTTTACGTTGTATATTCCATCAAAATGTGTTTCTATCAGTTACTCATCTTTTCGAAAAAGCAAAAACAAATTGCATGGTCTTACCTTATAGTGTTTTCAACGCTATTCTTTTCCTTATTCCCGTCCTATTTCAGGTTTTATTTATGTGATCCACAGATCTGAAAATAAGCAAAAAATATTCTAGTTAATTTACGGTTAAAATATATTCATACAGATTTATTCAACATATTCTCTCACAAGAAAATAAAGTTAATCAAGTAATTCCTTCCCAAAAATTTCCTGGGATCCCTCAGTCCCACCAGACAAATACACGGACGTGGGCATCAACAGGTAATTTTGTCACTACCTTACAACATCCCTTCTTCCAAATTTCTGATTCACCCATAAATAAACTAAAACAAATAATTCATTAACTCAAGATTTCCAACGTTTCCGTCAGTCCCACCAGACAAATACAAAAATGTGCATTTTAATATTAGTCCTACATACCTGCGTCCTATATCCCATACTTTTCCTAGATTCCTGCATAAGCCAAAGTAACAGAAAACTTGTAAGTCATGAAATATTATTTTCAAGGTTTCCCGCAGTCCTGCCAGTTAAATACCACAGTAGTAATGTTAAGTTCTAGCCACCTCCCGCCCTGTTATATTTCTTCCTTTTCTCCAAAATCCTACCTTAGCCAAAATAAACAAAAACAAATAATTCATTCAGTAAAATTATCCAAGGTTTCCCTCAGTTCCACGAGGCAAATATCGGGTACTTTGTTCACGTTAAACCCTGGTCGCCTCCCACCCTGCTATATTTCTTCCTTTTCTCCAAAATTCTGCCTTAGCCAAAATAAACTGAAACAAGTATTTCATTCATTAAATTTTTCAAGGTTTCCCTCAGTCCCATCAGACAAATGTGGAGGTAGTAACTTCATGTTAGGTACTAGCACACTTCTTTACGTATCAAATCAACATACACAAATAATCAAAATTTTCTAGTCATGCAGAAATTGAAAATGTAACTATAATTTTCTTAACATCATCGTCAATAAATTAAAGTTTTAAAATTTTAAAACATCACGACTCTATTTTAAATAAAGACAGAAATAAACAAGTAACAACAAAATGTTGTATCATCAAACGATTGATGTTGCTATGTAAATTGTCATCATTCTATAAAGTTGAAAATCAGTTCATTTAACGTTACAAGATTTTAGGCAACCCCGAACCGTTGTGAACTAAAAATAAAGATGCAAAAGTACTTTTCTTAAAAACAACGTAAGAAAATTAGTTAACGTTGCAAAATTTAAAACATTAAGATTTCATAATTCCTTGTCCTGCAATCATTTTTTTTAAAAAAGGTGGTCGTTCTTTTTCCTTTTTAAGTAATCTAATGTGAATCTTATCTAATTACTTATCATAAGAACTATCTTCTTTTTTGGCACAAAATAACACACAGTTCTATAGAACAATTCACTTGAAATTTTTCACCGAAAATACAAACCAGATACTAATCGAAATTCATCCCTCAACCCCAAATCCCTAAAAAAAAATCCCTACCTTTTATTTTTCTTTGTTTTAAAAAAATCTTGTTTTTCTTTCAGGAAATTAAACAATTTCTCTGTTCTCATCAAACTCGGGGTCTCGACTAAAGAAGTGATTAATGAAAAAGCAGTTTTCCAATTATTATTTTTTTCCCTACAAGCAGAGAAGGTTGAAATTGTTATTAAATTTCTTTAAACATTATTTAATCGGTAGTTTCCTTTTCTGTTGGCAGCGAGGTAAATGGGTGGGGATAATCATTGGTATACCTTTGTGTGTTGTGAAAACAATTAGCAAAGGGGCATGAAATTCGCAATACAAATTGACAGCACAGCAAGGGGCGTGGAAGTTGTCAATCCTCGTAGTACGTTTTGTAAACTATTCTGCTGTGCAACCATGGACCTAACTTCAACATCATGTCAGAAATATCAGATGAAACCAATGACGAGTAATTAATATTCAGTGACATCAGAACTTACTATATTAAATTTTCGTATCTAGGCAAAATAATAATCGCCCTTAGGAAAATTGTATTTTACAACTTTCCTCTTGAAGTGTCCATTACTGGTACACTGTCCATTACTGGTGCCTTTACCTTATGCATTCGTTTTTCCAGTTTCCACATGTAAAGTTATCAAACAAATGGTATTCAAGAAGAAACACGATATTTATCAAAATCTGTCAGATAAACACACACACACACACACAAACACACACACATATATATACATATATAAAATGACCGCACCGCTGGTTTAGTTGTTAGCGTCGCTAGCCACGGATTGAGGGGTCTCGTGTTCGATTTCCGGCGCTTCCAGGGATCTTTTCCAAGCCATGTGGATCTAGAACGGTGATGCACTTGGGAAGCAATGCATAATATATAGTGGCGAGCTTGGGAGCAGTAGACCAACTCTGCCCCCGTGGAGAGGCCTCATCCATTAGTGGATTGAATATGGTTGTGATTTATTATATATA
>JAGDQP010010103.1:44455-56883 GCA_022664845.1 Lepisma saccharinum
CCGGAATTGTCGCCCAAAAGGCTTCTGCCACTAACTGGGAGGAGACCCCTTAATTCCTCTTGCTAAGGCTTAAGGGAACCGACCGGGGTACGTGAGATCTGTTGGTACCCAAGCAACTGCTTGGCGAACGAACATGGATGGACTGCTCACCAACCTGCATTAGCGAACGGCGTCATGAGTCAAATGTCAGCACCCCTCCTTTCTTTACACATGATTGTACAAGTAAGAAAACAGCCTCGGCGGTCGTCCGAAGGACGAAATGCAACTGGCAACGGCAACGGCCAATCTTGCAGGAAGTCAGAGGGTAAAAATGAACGTGTTTGGACTGTAGACTGCTCAGGACACCGACACGGCAACTCGAACGGACCTATACGTGGCGACGCTGAACTGTCAGTCACCTTCAGGAAATGACAAACTAGAAGAATTGCAGAATGAACTAACAGGGAGGAAGTGGGACAATATAAGGCTATCAGAAATGTGGAGGAAGAATGAAGAACAGTTAGAACTATCGTCGGGGCACACGTTCTACTGTACAGGAAGAGAAAATCGAAAACCGACAGGCGTAGGCTTTATAATTAATAAAGTCCTGAAGTCACGGATCACAGAAATTGAAGGAATTTCAGTTATAATCGGACGGGTAGTAGTAAAGATAAACAAGAGATACAGTATGGAAATTATACATGTGTATGCTCCAACAAGGTCACATACGGAGGAGGAAATCGAAGACCTATACATAAGACAGATACAGAAGATTTTGGATGATAGCAAATCGCATTAGAAAATTATAATGCGAGACCTCAATTTGAAAGCAGGAACTAAGTAGAGCAGTGTAACGAAAATGGGAAACTTTGGATTTGGCAAAGGAAACAAGAGAGTAGAGAAGTTACTGGAATTCTCATAAGCCAACAGACTGTTCATTTCCAATACATTTTTTAAGAAACCGCCCCAGATAAAGTGGATATGGAAAGACAAAAATAGGACCAAAAACTAAATAGACTAGGTTCTATCGAATAACAGGGCAATTCTGCAAGACGTGTCGGTTCTGAAGTTTCAAAATCTCGTATGATCATCGGATGGTGAGATGTAAGCTAAAACTAAATACTAGACTTGAGAGAAAGAAGCTTATCAGAGGAAAACCTCCACTTTTAGATCTGGAAAATCTAGGGAGAAACAGAATGACATTTGAAATAGAACTAATCAACAGATTCAGCGCCTTAAAAGAGTTAGAGGATGAAGAAGACATCAATAGCAGAAATAAAATACTGACCGAGATAGTAAGAGAGACAGCCAAGAAAATAGCATGCACCAGAAAGAAAAGAGAGAACAATATCTCAAAAGAGACTAAACTCTTGATGAAGAAAAGAAGGGAAATGAAAGAAGAGGAAAATTACATACGGAGGATTCAATATATAGAACTAAATAAAACCGTAAGGAAGAAAATAAGAGATGATGTCCGAAGATATAACGAAAATCTTCTAAGAAATACAATCGAGAAAAACAAGAGCCTCAAGAATACCAAACAGCAGCTCATGATAGGGAAAAAGCAAATAATTGCTGTTAAGAAGCCAGACGGGACCGTAACACGAAATAAGGAAGAAATTATAAAAATATTTGAAAATTTCTACAGAGAATTGTACTACTCCGAAGAAGAGCTAGGAAATGAAGACTGAGAAGAAAATATATATAAGTTCCAGACATAATAAAAGAAGAAGTGGATAAAGTACTTCGAGGGATGAAGAACGGAAAATCGCCTGGAGAAGATGGACTCACAGCAGAGATGTTTAAATTGGGAGGTAAAAAGATGAAAGAGGAACTTGCGAAATTATTCTCAATGTGCCTGAGGAAGAGAGAAATACCCAGAAGTTGGAATAATTCTGTTATAATTTTGCTGTACAAGAGAGGGGAGAAAGAACGTGTCGAAAACTACAGACCAATTAGTTTACTATCAGTTCTATACAAAATGTTCACCAAAGTTATTTTGAATCGTATTGAACGGGACTTGAATTTTTACCAGGGAAGGGAACAAGCCGGATTTCGTCGTGGATTTAGCACAATGGAGCACATACAAACAATGAATTAAGTTATGGAATTAATATGAATATGAACTTCCACTATGTTTGGGATTCGTAGATTTTGAGAAAGCTTTCGATTCAGTCTCCTTGTCAGCATTACTTAAATCAGGTGAACATCAAGGCATCGAAAATGCATTAATCAAGCTACTGCGAAATATTTATTCGACTGCTACATCTGTCATTAGACTACATCAAGAAAGTGAAAATTTTAAAGTTGGAAAAGGGGTAAGTCAAGAAGATTCAATTTTTCCAAAACTGTTTTTTGCAATCCTGGAGAGAGTCTTCCAAATTTAAACTGGGATGTAGTTGGAATTAAAATTAATGGCGAATATCTTCATTACCTACGGTTCGTTGATGATGTAGTCCTGTTTGCTCCAATTGCAGAAGAACTACAAAACAGAACGCAATAACTGTATAATGAGAGTTCGAAAATAGGCCTTAAACTGAATTTAAGTGAAACAAATGTCATATACAATCAACATGCTGCAAAGAGGGAAATAAAAATTAGCGACCTAGTTGATGAGTATGTTTACCTAGGGCAGCTGAAAACATCGAATGCCAAGTTGACTGATGAAATAAATAGAAGATGTAAAATGGCGTGGAGTTCGTTTGAAAGACTCCACTTTATTTTCAAAAGCAAACTACTAATGTGTCTGAAGCGTAAAGTTTATACTTAGTTTGTCTTACCCGTGATGATGTACGGCTGTGAAACTTGGACATTGAATGCGCAAGCGACTCAGATTGAGAGTCACACAAAGAGCAATGGAGAGAAGCATGCTAGGAATAACCAGGAGACAGAAAGGCAAGTGAATGGATTCGCGCAGAAACAAAGGTAGAGGATGTAATCAAGACTGCGAAGAAGATGAAGTGCAAATGGGCCGGTCACATAGCTAGACGAATAGATGGAAGACTAATGTACTATATTGGATTCCTAGAGAAAAGAAACGACCGAGACGACGCCCAAATGCAAGATGGGTAGAAGAAATCAAGCGTTTTTCAGGATCTACATGGATGAGGATAGCAGCAGACCGTGATATATGAAAAGAAAAGGTTGAGACCTTCATCCAGCAGTGGATAGAAAACGGCTGAATATGATAGTTTAATAGTTTATTTTGTATTTTAGTGCTGCGAACAGCGTAAGAGAAAATACAGTACTTGTCTAAAAAAAATGGGTTCAAACTCCCAGTTATTATACGAAAACTCGTTTGTACATAGAAAATTATAAGGTAATAGAAACACATTTCAGTATTCCTAGTCACATGTTCAATATACACAGCATATAATCATATCAGTATAATAAAAAATTAAAGTTAAAGGATTTCAGATTGTCCTTAAAAATTTACTTTTTGTATTGACATTCATTTCTAGTTTTTTCATTCTTTTAGGCAAGTAAATGAGTTACAGCATATTGCAATTTCTGCTAAGTCTTACTTAAAAAAAAATTGTTACCAGTCTATAATATTTGTGTCCCTTGTACCATACCTGGGAACTTTGTACACTGTATTTTCCATTACATATTCTGATGTATAAATACTCGTTAAAATTTTTGTTAAAACATCGCATCCGCCTTTTTTCTTCTACTTTCAAATATTTCTAATTTTTTTAAAAATATTTCCAGTCAATTGGAGTTCTTGTGTAGTAATTCATTCCTAATTTGAAGCATAGTCGTCTCATAAAAAATGATTGAACATTCTCAATTTTCTGTACAAGGGTATGAGATAAATTATTCCATACTACTGATCCAAATTCTAATTTGGGTCTAACTAGCACTTTGTACAAATATATATACGTGGCATCCTCTTTAAAATTTGACCATTTATTGAATATAAATCCAATAATTCTTCTTGCCTCATTACAGTTTTTTTTTCAATATTATAATTACATAATAAATTGCTTTCATATATAATTCCTAGATCTTTTATTCTATTAGCCACTTCAATAGTTGTATTTCCAAAACGATAAGTTGTTGGAAGATATTGCGTTTTTCTAGTGAATCTTAAATGTTTTGTTTTTACTTTGTTTATAACCATTCCATTATTGTATGCCCAAACTGAGATCCTATCAAGATCTTCTTGCAAATACCTTCTATCTTGATCATTACTAATTTTCTTCATCAGTTTTATGTCATGAGCATAAAGAAGTATTTTGGAGTTTTTCACATGAGATGGTAGGTCATTAATGAAAATTATATACAAAAGTGGACCAAGGGGCGAACCTTGTGGTATACAATTTAATATTTTACTGTTAGTAGACCTAGCATGACCCAATTTCACCTGATACGATCTATTATGTAAATAAGAATTAAACCATTTAATGTACAAGGGCGTTAAACCCATTTCCTCAAGTTTACAGAATAACAACTTACGATTCACAGAATCGAAGGCTTTTGATAGGTCTATATAAATTACATCAATTTGGGATCTCTCATTAATAGCGGGTGCAATATAATTCGTTGTTTCACATAAATTTGTTACAATAGATTTATTTAAAAAAAAAACATGTTGTGAGGAATGTATAATATTTTTTACATTAAAGTACAAATGATTATGAATTATAGTTTCAAAAATTTTCGCTATAACACTTATAATAGAAATTGGTCTGTAGTTTACAGGATTTAGCTTGTCACCAGTTTTGTATATTGGTACCACAAAAACATTTATTAATAATTGTAGATAAATACCAGTTTTTAAAGAAGAATTAAAAATCATCGTCAAGTTTGGTGCGATAACATCCGCACAAGCTTTTACTATATATGAAGGTAAATTATCATGACCTAATGAGCAATTTGGTTTCAATCGAGAAATTACTTTAATTACATCTGCCTTCACTATATATGGTACATGAATAGGAGTTAGATTTAAATCCAGTCTTTCCTGAGGATCTCTAGTCACTGATATTCTGTGAAATTGAAGATCGAATAATTCTCTAAACATATTTGAAATTTTTATGGTGTTATCTTCACTTGCACCTTTGTAGTAAATTTCTGTAGGAAAGTATTTTGCTTTTGAACTATTAATTTGTTTTCAAAAGTAAGTTGAATTTTCTTTAGCACTTACTTCTACGTTTTGAAAATATATTTTTTTTAATTGTTCAAACAATTTCTTAACTTGTGCTGTTAAGCTTGAAAATTTGCCATAAACACTTTGTACCCCAGAACGTTTATATTGAACGAATAATTTTCTCATTTTATTTATTAACTTTTTGAGTTCTTTTGTTATCCATGGATGCTTAATTTTTTACATCTTTCACTGCATTACAAGGAATATTTTTGTCAAAACAAAACTGAAAGTATTTGTAAACCTGGGCTAAATGTTTATCAGGTTCCTTCTGGTCTTGCTCATTTTTCATAGCTTTTTTTATATCTATGTACATCTGATAAAAATCCGCCTTCTGAAAATCATAAACAGTTTCCTCATTAGCGGAATTGACATTACTCACCAACTCATTGCCCTTACACAATTCAATGAACAATTGATGGTGAAAACTATCGATTTTGATCAACGAGGGAACATTACAGTGCAATCTATGATCCTCAATATTCTTGAGAACTAAATCAAGTACATTGAAAGGCAAGAGTTCATTGTATGATTTATTGTGTTGATACAAATTCAAAGTTTGAAAAAGTTCTAACATGATTTCAGCATTTTTTCTTTGATTAATACTTATTCGTGACTATAGTTGCATTATTCCAGTCTATGCCCGGTGTATTGAAATCCCCTAATAACATTAAATTATTTTTTTTTTACTAAGGAATAAATTTAAAATCCAGTCACAGTATTTTGCTAAACCATTGGTATCAATACTGGGAGGGAAATAGTGCAGTCCCAAAGTAATGTCATAATTTTTTTGAAATGTTAAGTTTTAACAACAGTACATCAAGATCGAGAAAAGGTGTTTCAATTAGTTCATATTTTAATGCTTTTGAGATTAATATTGCAATTCCTCCACCTTTTGCCTTTTTAGTTAAATTCAAATTTCTATCCTTTCTTATAATATTATAATTATGGGATATTTGCTGAGTGTACACCTTTTCTGTTTTCAACCAAGTTTCAGCAATACAAATTATTTGATAATTATTACATTGAAGTTCGTCCAAAAAATTATGTACCTTTGTATTTAATCCATTAACATTTTGGTAATAAATAAGAACTGAACTGGATGCCTGTCTTGTACTCATGTTCACGTGTATTTTTATTCACAATTTTGAATTATGTCTTTCTTTGATTTACCATAGAAATTTGTAAACAATACACCTTGCGGCCAGACTTGTTGATTATCAAGTAACTCATAGTTCTCCTCACTTACCGATACGTAAAAAGATGAGTATGAGTTATATTTGTTTTTTAATTTGACACATTTTTTGACATTCACCTTCGCTGTATCTTTAATATATGATTCAACTTCACTTGGTGACACTTCTGGCGCAAATCTTATAATGAACATTGCCTTTGTCCTGCGTTTATGATTTATCTTAATTTTATCACTAATGTTTTTCCCTTGTACCAGAGTACTTTTCGCACCTACATTCTTCTTCAGATTTAAATCACCTGAACGCTGTACAACAGCACTGGGTTTTCTCTTGTGTGTGACAAGTGTCCAGACTGCATCAGGTTCATTTGTCTTGATTATTTCACTAATTTCTTTATCACAAAAATCAATATTAACATCGTTATCAATTGCACCTTTGTTCAATTGAGGCATATCCCCTTGTTTCCCAATTGCTCGATTACTTGAGATTAAAGCTGATTCTATCCCTTCCTTTGAGTATTAGCATGTAAACCCTTGTACATGGGCTTGCTGTTCCTTATTCACATTTAAGGCCCCTGAATAGGTCAACGAGGTTTTCTTACCTAAGTTCCTAACTAGTTCAGATAAAAACAAATTTTCTTGTTTTAGATAAATTATTTCAGCCTTCATTGCTTCAAAATTTTAACCAAGTTGTTCAATGATTTGAGACAAATAACTAAGTTTGCTATTTAAATTTGTATCGCAGTTAATACATTCACCTTTGTTCATTTTACCACTCACCGTTTTGTTTTTAATTTTCGAACTGTCTGCCGATTCAGAAATAAAAATATCTTTGTTCACTTCACTAATATTTTGAACATGTTTACCATGCGTTGGGTGATAGCTGTGCCATCGTCTTTATTCCTGATACAAGATTGACATTTATAAGTTGATATGCCATTATTCATAAATATATCATATTCCGTTTTGCAAAGTTTCAAACATGTCTTTAAATGAAATCTATTTCTGCACAACATACATGACAGGACCAACTGTTTGCCAAAAAAAGATTCTCCGCACAGCACACATGAATCCTCTGACGGCGCCATGTATATACGCACCCTATGATGGCGGATGATATATATAATAGTTACTTAATAAGGAAAATCTGACAAGTAAACCAAAAGATGGTTCAGAGTGCTTTTTCGTCCAAAACTTGGTAGGCGAGTACGGTATATCGGGAACCCTCCAGAAAGCGTGATTTTGTCCATAATAACGGGCGCAGTTGCCAAAAGTTTTATTCAAAAGAATAAGTGCTAATAATGTAATTTAATAAGTCTGAAAAGAAAGTTTATTTCTAAAACGCTTAAAAAATGGAAGACAAATACACATTAATGGACACTGGCTAGAATGCACTATCAGCTAGAGGGTAAGTTTGTCATGGGCGCCATCTTGAAGTCGGCCTTCTTGAATTTTACTGGATTTTTTAAACGTGTAAGAGATCATGTATTATTATGTCAATCTGAGCTAGAATTTTACGGAAATACATTGGTGGAGAGCTGGAGTCAGTTTTTTTTTTCATAATTATTCTTTTGAGGGAGATAATGAGATGTGACAATTATATGTTCAATTGTTTCGAAAGTCAGGATAGACTCCGTTCTTTTCGAAATGAAAATCTTATGCATACTAATGAGTATTATATAGACTGTACCCAGTACTTATTAGATCTGTACTTCTTGCAATGTTCCAAAAAGAGCAGAGTAGGGTCTATATCCTAACTTTCAAATTAATTACGCATATTAATGTCACATTTCATTATCTCCATCAAAAGTAAATTTATGGCAAAACTGACTTCATCCATGTATTTTCGGTACAATTCTAACCGTATTGATATACAGCTAAAATCCAGTTATAACGAATTTTACAGGACCGGCGATGTTATTTGGTTGTGAGATTTTCAAGTTTACCTACAGTATATACTACTTCTTTGCGTCCCGGGTACCTATTGCCTGCTAAAATCATGACTATTTGTATAAAAACTTACTTTCTTTTATTTACAGTATACAGTATTTATTTATACATAATCAAAGTAGCATATTGTTGTGCACACAAAACGAAAGAAAAATATCTCGCTTTTGCACTAAAATAGCATCAGATTTCGTTGCACAGGGGGATTTCTATGCATTCTGGACTCGGAAAATACCTTCCTCGCAACGAAAATGTCCTTGTAAAAACGTTCGCTATAGTTAATACAGTTAACACAGAGTAAATGGCGTTCTCGGCGGAAATTTCAAATATCTTCGTTTAAACGAAAATTTCGTTATAATGACGCTCCTTGTAAAGGCACTTTACCGATATTACATGACCCTGTTCTCAAAATAATGCGCGAAATTCAAAATTGCGGCTATGACGAACTTACCCTCTAACACATAGCACATTCCGCCCAGTATCCATTAATGTGTATTTGTTTTCCACCTTTTAAGCGTTTTACAAACAAACATGTGTTTTTAGACTAAGATTACACTATAGGTACTTATTTTTTTCAATCAATCTTTTTGCCACTGTGCTCGTTTTTATGGACAAAACCACTTTTACTCATGCTTTCTGGAGGTTTCCTGACGTACCTTACTCTTCTGCTAAGTTTGGTCCCAAAAACACTCTGAACTATATACCGGTTTATTTGTGAAAGTGCTAATGGGCGGCGAACAATACTAGTTGAAGCGTAAATTACACAGATATTGTACGCTGAAGGCTGATTAAAGATAACGTTAGAATTGAATTTATTTTAAGGCTTTAGGTAACTATGGCTCTAGCCGTATGGATGATGATGGGATGAATCTGGAATGAAGAAAGTGGGAGGAAACGAGATCACCCTGAGAAAACCCACGCACACGATGTTTGTCCACCACAAAGCCCACATGGCATGAGCAGGGATCGATCCAACGACCCCTAGCACCAGAGGTGAATGCTCAACCAATTGAGCCACCGTTGGTAGAGTCCAAAACTGTAAAAATGGCAACATAGGGAAATTGAGAGGAAAGAAGGGGATATTTATCTTCGCTCTATGAAACAGTGTATATCTTTAATATTACCAGTAATTGAGATTACAGACAATGTTCATTCAAATAAAGCATTACACAAGCAAATGTTACAGATACAACATATGTAACGCATAATCATGTAGCAGAAACAATTATATGCCCGAGAACGAGCGAAGAAAAACAAGGGATTGGTTTTAAACTTCGAAGTTAAGATTGTCATTCAATGCTGGGCTAATAAAAGGTTATGAGTGTCCGAAAGAACAGCGCACTCTGTGGCGTAGTGGTTAAAGCTGGCGAATGTGGAGTAAACGGTTAGTAGAAGGGGACCAAACTTTATACAATATGGCGGCCAGGGTCATTGACCTTTGACGTCATAGTGTTTCACCAACGGTTGGGGATATTACGTGACGTGAACTTTGGAGAGTTTGTGACGTCAGAGCATGAAAGAGTTGTGATTGGCTGATTTTGGGAGATGCTTGTGACGTCAGAGACCACCACGTGACCTTAGTGTAGCATGTTAGTTCAAGATTGTGGACTAAATTTGGGGAAGGAAATTATGGGTGAATTTTTTTGGGAAAAGCGATGTCGGAATCCAAGATGGCGCGTTGAAATTCACATTACGTGTGAGCACAGGAAAGAGCTGATGAGTTGGGAAGGTGTGGAGGGTACCTAATGTTGTTTGTATTACATGGTGGCTGAGTTAGTGAGAAGGTAATCGAAGATGACGCCTGGAAATTTCCATCACGTGACACCTACCAGATGAGCTTTGAGTTGAGTTGGAATAGTGTTTGTACTAGATCGTAAGGAATATAGTGAATATACTGACTGCGCGGCCGTATCAGAAAATTTTAAGGAATATACTGACTGTATCATTGGGCGGGCATATCAGAAAAGTTTTAATGTTGAATTAGGTTATGGTAACAGCTCTAGTAAAAGCATTACCTTTCAAAAAAGTGTCTCGTTATTTTGATTGGCGGACGAGAACTAATGCTCGTTTTTACTAGGTTGAACACATCCTGATGGTCAATTTTGACTTTTTTATATCATAGTACTAACTACGCACATACTTACTCATATACTCACCTATTTAAAATATTGTCTGTTTATTTTGATTGGTCAGGCTATGCCAATGCCAGTTTTTTACCAGGTTGAGTACTCCTGGTGGCCAATTCAATTAGTGATTTTTTTTTGTTTTTTTTTTGCTAGCCGCTGCTAGCACCGTCAGAAGGCTACACCTTCTATTTGGAAAGAGGAGTGGAGGATTGTGGGAGTTTGCATAGGGAAGATGGGCTATGGGTTATTATTTTAATCTTAATACTTTATTTATTTATTCATCAATTTTTAAATAGGACATTATTAGTTTTTGCTCATAATCATATTGTGGGTGGTAGATAGATCATGGTAATGCGAGATGAAGGCGAGGTGCAGTTATACATCACAACACTTTGAAAACAATAAAGACGAATGCAGGTGATTCTTCTTGTTCAGGGGCTGCTCTGAACATTGATGGAGACAGATGAAGCCCTGTTAGTACATTGATGATTACTGTGCAATAAATGATGGTGCTACGTGGCGAGAGGTGTCTGGTAAGTGATAGGCTGAAATGTATGCGTAATCTGGATGGTTTGGTGGCAATGTATAGTGATATATCGTGAATAGTAGTGAGAGAGGTTGGTGAATGTAGGTACTGCGTGCTGTGTATGTTTCGTGGTTCTGAATAATATCGTGAAGCAGTAGATGATTGTTTTCATATCGTTGGCTTATGTATTTCAGACGTAACGTTTCTAGGTGGAGTAGCAGGTGAGGAAAGGTGATGCGTTCATAAAGTTCGTTTGTCGGACTGGGTAGTTTCATGCGATAGGCGATTCTGAGAGCATGTCGTTCGAGTATTTGAAGCTTTTGATATATTTTGGGGTTTGCTGATATCCATGCGGTGAAACCGTAAGTCAATACAGGTCTAAGGAATGCTTTGTATGTATTTATGATGGTTGATGGTTTTAGTCCCCAGCTTGTGCCAGTAAGGCTTTTTAGAAGATTTAGTCGGTTGGTAGCTTTACTGATGATCTTTTGTAGATGAGGTCGCCATGTTAGATGATGATCGAAAATGATGCCAAGGTATGTGACTTGATGAGAGGGACGGATTGGTTCGTGAAGTACTTGAAGGTGAAGTTGTTGTGGATTTCTTCGAATTCGGGATCGTTTCTTTGGAGGAATAAAAACGATAGCCTGCGTCTTGCGAGAATTGATGGTGAGTCCCCACTTACTGCACCATGATGTGAAACTATTAATGACTTCGTTGAGTGTGCGATTAATGTGCTGTATGGAGTTGCTAAGGGCTAGGAAGGCAGTATCATCGGCGTATTGAAATGTGTGGATGTTGGGTGGTAGAGGTGGGAGATCAGCTACGAAAATAAGATATAACAGAGGTGAAAGAGATGATCCTTGTGGAACTCCACAATGGAGGAAGATTGGATGGGATAGTGTGTTGTTGATGGTGATATAGGCCAGGCGGTTGCTGAGGAAATTGAATATGAATCTAAGGTAAGTGATCGGGAGACGAAAAGCTTGAAGCTTGTAGATTAATGCCTGATGCCATACTCTGTCGAAGGCTTTTTCAAGGTCAAATAACACTAAACAGGATGGCTTGGAAGTATTGTAGTGGTTGGTGATCATATTGGTGAGGCGAAGAAGTTGATCGTTAATACTGAATGATGGGCGGAAGCCAGCTTGATGAATAGGTAGAAGATCATACTGGGTGAGGTGGATATGTAACCTTTGTACTAGGATTTTTTCAAGGGTTTTGCTGAAGGTAGAAGTTAATTGGATTGGACGATATGAGGATACAGTATTGGGTGGTTTCTGTGGTTTGGGAAACATAAGCGTTTTAGAGGTTTTCCAGGGAAGTGGGATGTAGCCAGTGCGAAGGATGAAAGTGAAAATTGTAGCCAGAAGGTTCAGGAGGTTGTATGGTGCTTCTTTTAGGTGACGATATGTGATTTGATCAATTCGTGGTGCAGAGTTACGTTTATGTGTTATGGCATGGATGATTTCTTCGGAAGTGATTGGTGCAGTAAGTGGGTGATCGGGA
>JAGDQP010010104.1:0-33841 GCA_022664845.1 Lepisma saccharinum
CTTTACGCTGCAGAAACAAACAGAAAGAATACATAGTCCTATTAAATTCAGTTCACATCGTTTATAACTTGTATCGCTGCGCTCCATTCAGTAAATATGGCAGTCAACGCGCCAGACGGCCTCGAAACCATAACTTACATCTCTTGAGATTTTTCAGGAATGAAAGTAAAAATAAAATAAGATAATGTTTAAAACGTCATTCTAAAAAGTTGCAGTAAAACAAACAAACAAAAAAACAAAAATATTAGACATCGATTAATATATGATGTAATACAATCTTACGTCCAGAACACTATCAATTCTCTACAAGTGGGATTGTTCTAAAGTATGCGAGAGTCCTTATATATCTGGCAATATTGCGAAGTTGCAGTTTGTGTATTAAAAAATAAACACGGAGGAAAGACCGTAGGTTCACTGGACAGCATTATTTTCATGATAAGGCGGCAAAAACATAGCGGCGAGGTGTTATTCCAAGTACCAACACTCTTGATATCAGTTTAGCTTCAAGTGTTTGTGGTGACGTGGTGTTTAGTTTCATTTTCCTTAGAAAGACTGTGTTTTGCTTTCTCGATTTTTGAAAGTGACGACTTGACATCAATGAACAACGACAATGAATTTATAGATGTGTATATAGAAAACGTTGGTAATTTTATTTTGTAGTGTTTGTACTTTTGTGGTGTTGTATTTAGTTCAATTTTTCGCGATTACTGTACAACGATTCCTGTATATTAATGCGCCTTCTCATATTCTTATTTAATATTTATCTGTTGTAATAAACTTCAGTGCGAAAATAATCAGTTCAGACATTTCTTAGTTTTGCTGTTCGCTTCGCTTTTAGTGAACTGACAAGTGAGTATTTTGTATTTATATAGCATGATACAATTTAAGCCAAAGTATGAACATTTGAGTGGTGCTCAAAAGAGAAAAAAGCGAAGAGAAGCCGAAAAGTCAAAGTTAGTCAAAATTGGTTCACTTTTTTTTTCAGAAATGTGAATACCACCCCCACCGTTACTGATTATTCTTCTAGTACTGCTGCTACTTTGCCTACTATTACTACTACTACTACTAATACTATCTCTACCAATAACGAAGTTGCTCCCACCGCTAATAATGATCTAAGTTTGGAATTATCAAATAATGCAATATAATTTTCCCTTGATCGTGCTGACTATCCGGATATTTTAAATAATGAAACCAAGGAATTCATTGTTCATCATGGACCATGTAGGCCACAAGGACCGTTTCCTAAGGATCCTAAACATAAACATAGATCGTTCTCCAAAAATTACTATGAAAAAACAACAAAGACTGGCTTCAAAATTAGAAGAGATTGGCTTTGCTATTCTGTAAAAGGAGAATTTTCATATTGCAAACCATGTTGATTGTTCGCAGATCGTACTATTTCCAACTATTTGGGATACAAGGAATTCGTGATTGGCAAGGGTTATGAAAGAAAGTAGTAAAGCATGAGAGTTGCAATTCGCATTTAAATGCATGCGTAATATTCAGTACCTGGAAAAGAAATGAAACAATAGATGGACATATGGAATCCGAAGTAAAGGAGGAAGTGAACCAGTGGAAACAAATCCTTGATCGTATTGTTAACGTTACTCCTACATTGACAGCATCCAATCTAGCATTTTGAGGTCATAGGGAAGAGTAGGGAAAGCACATAGTGGGAAATTTTATTCGTCATAGAATTATTGGTTAAATATCGATATATCCCTGTTCTGGAGCGTCATATCAGCGAATTAAAGTCATCTGAGAAGCATCTTAGCCCAAAAATTCAAAATGATTTAATAGCACTTCTTTCAAAGAAAATAAAAGACGACATATTAAACGAGAATTTAATTCTGCGCAGTTTTTCTCTATTTTTATGGACACTTCTTTGACATATTATTAAAAAGGAACAATTAGGTCAAATATATCGATATGTTACTATTGTGGGAGATCTATCTGGATAGCCCTTTGAAATCAAAATTAATGAGAGTTTCTTAGGATTCAAAAACATTACCGATCGTACTGCTTCTGGGTTAGAAAGAGAAATTGTGAAAATGTTGGAGAAAAATGGACTTTCATTGTCAAAATATGGTGACCAGCGATATGATGGGGTGCAAGCAAGTGCGGCATTTATAAGAGCGGACAAAGACAAGAATTGAACAAAAACAACAGAAGGCTAAATATGTTCATTGCGCTGCACATAATTTGAATTTAGTCCTGAATGAAACTGTATCATCTGTGCAAGAAAACAAAAGAAAATATGACATAATTGAGAGACTCTATATGTTTTTCAGTCAGAGCACTAAAAGATGGGAATTGGTTTCAACATCTTTACATTCATTAAAAAAAAAAGTCCCACACGTTGATACTCAAGATTTGATTCATTCAGATCATTACGTTACATATATACAGATATTATTAAAGCGTTAACAAAAATGACTCTACAATCAAAAGCACTAACGACGTAGCTGAGTCGAATGATCTAAAGAAGCAATTAAAAAAGTTTGAATTTGTTTTCAAAATTGTTCCTCATACTAAAATACTTGAAACAATTAACTTGATTTGGAACTTACTTCAAACCAGTGATGTTGATCTCTCCCAGGCATCACTTCTTCTTCAGAATGCTGCTGATACACTATCAAATTACAGAAGTAATTTCCGAGATGATGTGTTGTCTGTCACTGAACTTGCAAAACTATATGGCTCCGGCAATATTTAAAAGCAAGAGGGTTCGAAGAATTAAGAAACATTTCGATCAGTTAGTTCAGGACGAGCGCTTAACAAACCCGGAAAGTCATTATCAAGTAGCTGTATTTAATAATACACTAGACATTATTATAAATCAAATCCAAATGAGGTTTGAAGCAATGAAATAGCTGAGTGAACGTTTTATTATAGTGACTCAGTTTCTGTCTTCTTCATCAGATAAAGAGTAACATCAGAAAGCAGTTCATTTGTTTTCTACGTACGAAGAGAACCCGACAGAGGATTTTGCGTATCAAATTCAAAGTTTCAGATTGGTGTTACACAATGAGATAAAGCTGAAAACAACAATTCGAGAACTAGCATATCTTCTACTAATAGATAACTATCTCATTGTGTAACACCAATCTGAAACTTTGAATACTTTGGCTTGTAACATTTCAGACATGGGAAAGGCTTTCTTGTTATTTCTGACCTTGTCAGTGACTGTTTCAACTGCAGAGCGTTCTTTTTCAAAATTAAAATTAATAAGGAACTATTTACGCAGTTTCGTGTCTCAAGAACGGTTGACTGGTCTCAGTATTTTAAGTGTTGAATATGAGAGAGCAGGAGAAAATGACGTAACTGATATAACGGAAATATTTGCAGCAAATACTGCTAGAAGATTACACCGTTTCAAGTGAATTTTGATATTCAACAGTTCGTGTACTTTCTTAGGTGTGTGTTAATTTTAATTTTAATTATTATATTGCATGATCAATGTGTGTATTATGAACCATTATTTCTTACATAGTTATACCATAGTTGGGTGCGAATAGGCATGAGAGTATCCAAAAATGCGGGAGGGGGGGAAGACACTTTTTCGTTACGTTACTGATTCAGTTCAACTAGTTCTGCTGTTAACATAATTTGTTTTTCAGACTCATTCACTTCTACTTCTTTTCTCATCTTTCGCTTTATCTCCTTTTTTGTGAACAATTTTGAAAGGCATAAATCCATTACTTATCTCTATGTTTTGGAATGTTAAGTACTTATTTGCTCTTCTATGCCTACACTTATCTTTAGAATGCATTTAATTACATGTTTTCATCTAAGAATTCTCTCCTCTTCTGAAACAAATGGAAGAAATATGACAGATTAAGTAACTAATAGGATATATTTTATTGTTTTCTATCACACAGCTTATAATTCTTGACGAGCCTACCACAGGATTGGATCCCGAGTTTAGAAGACATATATGGGATATTTTACTGGTAAACATTTTTTCTTTCTTTGTAGTTAAATTTGTTTCTAACCACAAAATGTTAATTATTGCAATGTTTAGTCGCACTACTTTCAGAATAACCTTGTTAAACAATAACATCGCACGAAGGAGTGCATTTACCGAACATATACCAAAGACACTGGAAATGGTTTAACGTTTCAAATGTTTGATAGCTGTAAGATTCTCTTCGACGTTGGGATAATCATTCAATATGATAGGTTATGTAAATGTTGAAGACACTCTTAAAGGCTTTCTTGGAGTGATCGATCTACCTTCAACTTGGTTCTTGGAACGGGAAAACGGAAGTCGATGGCCTACAAAAGTCCTAAGATTGTTTTATAGGCGTTTCATGTAACAGCACACAACTTCTGGGAGCTTTCTAAGGCTACGTCTGAAAGGGGGTAGTTAACACCAAACATGAACGAGTTACATCTACAAACACAGATAATGACTTGAAGCATTAAACTATTCTCACTAATATACGAAGGCAATCAACTGGATAATGTGTGCAGGAAGTTTCAAAGTGACTACTCGAATATATAAATAATATTACATTTCTGATTTAAGTCAACTGACTGCTTCACACTAGGAACATTTAGATCGAATATAAGTACATCGTTTTAACAAGCTTTTTCGAAATAACTAATCCATATACAAATAGTTTTCAAACGTATAAATAATCTTTCATTTGTTTATAAAGAAAACCTGAATCTCATTACAATGAATTAAAATAAAATAACAGTATGTCACAAACACAGAAAACTCTAAAATATAAAAGTAACTGTGCTGGTATGTATTGTCACCCTGACAGATTTCATTTTACATTGCGTAGATGTGCGACTTTATAAATTCACATGGAAATCATTAGAATTTGTAATTTGTCAACACTTGAACGTAGACGCCGATGGCTGTAGTCACGTGATCTGAGATGTCAGCACATAGTCTGTAAGGTTTAGAGACACGCGTATCGTTTTCGGAATTTTAAAGGAAAGTTGCATCAAGAACACTGACATTAATCAGAAGCAAAAGTTTAAAGATACATACATGACCGCACCTAATCTTACCTAACTTCCACGTCCTCATGGTCACTAATTTTAGATAATCTACGAAAAATGCAAGAAAGCAAATATTAATAATAACTACGAACATATAAAAATATACTTAAAAAAAAAACTCCCTCCCCCCGCTATGACTCGAACCCATGTGTATAGTCTATCGCTGTTGGAATTTTCAATGGAAGCTGCGTCAAGAACGCGTCACTACTGGTTTGTTATGTAACACGTGAACTGTAAAAATAACGCTCAAACTGCGTTTGCAAGTTCCCATTGTGGTCCAGTGGTGTTGACACGCTGGCGTGTTTCGTTAAAGCAAGCTACTTATAAAACTTTATAGCCGATCGAGATAGCCGACTTGTCTAGTGCGCTAGTTCATCGACTACAAGATCGTGGGTTCGAATCCCGCCTAAGTCAGGTTGTGTTTGTCGATTTTTAACGTAGGTTATAAGTAAGATAAACCCATAAATAAAGGTCACAATCGTATAACTAAATGTAATTTAAAAGGAAATTAAATAAAGGAGATATTTAAAAAAGGTGGTTAGGCTTTGCTGAATAAAAACATGGGTTCGAATCCCGACGGGGGCAAGAGTTTTTCTTTCAAAAAATATTTTTATATGTTCATGTTTATCATTAATAATTGCTTTCTTGTATTTTTTTTAGATTATCTTAAATTAGTGATCATGAGAATTTGGAGGTTAGATAAGATTAGGTATGGTTAGGTGCGGTCTCATATGCCAATTATCTTTATACTTTTTGTTCTTATAATCCTCACAAATCTTGACGAAACTTCCGTTTAAACTTCCGACAGCGATACGGGTGTTGTAAGGTTCTGGGCGCGAATTTCAACTGGAGCATTGATGTTTGTAATTTAACAGCCAATCTTACGTTTATTAATACGGACATACTATAAATATTTCGTTCTATTTAAAACATACCAGTTCCGAGAATAGCAAAGAAAAAGTTAAGTGCAAAAATAACGTGCATTTGAAAGGTAGCATTTACTATAGCCTAGTGCAAGGTGAAATATTCAACAAATACGAACGAAAATTTACGTGCTGAAATTTCGCTATCTAAATGTAAGCGAAGCAGACTTGAACTTCAGAGAGAGAAATGAGAAATGTTGAGACATTAACCATACATTACCTGACAGTAAAACCGACTCACGACGCCTGCCAAATTAAACGGACATCTTCACTTCGTACATGCTTACACCAAAATCACTAATCACTTAAATGCTGAAGGTGCACTAAATCACTTATACACGCACACTGAAGAAAAAGGCGCTTAGAACTACAAATGCTTATATTTTAGTTTTATGTCAGAAAACTGGAAAACCACTACACACCACATATACCACAACAAATCACTACACACATTCTTCTCGTCGCACACTTCTAGGGTCACCCATAGTGGATGATGCAAAACGCCAACTGTAGAAATTCGTTTCTCAGCTCCTATTATGAAGAATGTGGAGAAAACAGCTTCCCAAAGTTGTTATTTTTCATCAGTCGTTGCTGCTTTATATATTGATAAACTTTTTAACTATTGGCTGCATTATAATTTTGCTTTTTATATAATTTTCTGAGGCAGTGTAAATTTTGAGAAGCTTTTCCTATTCGACGAATATGTTTCCACTACTGACTGGCCTTAACGAATCAGAGAAGACAATGAAATCAGACACACGGGAGAGGAAACGGGTGTAGTTTAACCATCAGAATTCCGACGAAAATGAATCAATAATCAGATGTTTTATTTTTTTTGAATATTTTAAACGAAAGAATTTTCTTGAGGAAATAAGGCAATAAAATATGCAAAGAAATATTAAGTTATAAAATAAAGAAACAATAAGAATAAAATCTCGCCAAAACAACAATGAGATTAATTATCCTAATGGCTCGGCTTCTTTGATATGTGGATAAATAAACACTTTGAAGTTAGCCGAAGATGTAAAATTGTCACCGATAAAACACGAACATAAAAAAAGGAAAAAGAAGACACTAACAAGGGAAGAGGGTAAGATATGTTGCGAACAACGGAAAATGGGTCGCTACAATATATAATTTGGAACCGAAATTGTGTAACAAAAGGAAATCAAGTGGAGCCTTTTTCTTTTAATTCGAGTATCTTAATAGAACATATAGCTATCATCGTTGGATTCCAGGTCCATATAGCCGAGAAGATATGTTGTTGATCTCAGTACTTTTTTACCTTCAGCTTTGCGCACCTTAATTAATTTCTCAGTGAGACGTTTCAAAAGGGTCCATGTGTTTCGTTGGTTTGAGGTATTTGCATAAGTAAGAGAGACAATTGAAGATGAACCTCGCAGCGGAAGGCCTTCGGTTGCAAGAATTGATGCAAATGTCGACAGAGTCCGGAAGTGTGTGCGTTCTTATAACCGGTTGATAGTTTAGAATGATTGGACAGAGTTGAATTTGTGTCACCATAATTCATCAGATTTTGACCAATGAATTGGAGATTCAAAATATCTGCTCCAAACTGATTACGACAAACCTCACGCAGAGCAGAGGGACACGTACGTTGATTTTTTGGATTCGATTGCAAATGATTCCCATTTTCCCATTACGGATGACGAGACTTGGGTGTGCCAAAACGAACCAGAAACCAAGCGCCCGAGCATGAAATGGCACACACCAAACTCTCCAAGGCCCAAAAGAGCAAGCGTGACCAATCCAAAGATCACATGCATGCTGATTTGCTTCTTTGATAGCTAGAGAATTGTTCACAAAGAGTTCGTGCCTGCAGATCAAGGGCCTAATCATCACTTTTACCGAGAGGTTCTGGAAAGACTGTGAGAAAGGGTCATGTGTATGCAAACAAACGTCAAAGTGCACGAGGTTTTGCACCACAACAATGCGCTTCGTCACACAGCAATTTCAGTAAACACTTTTTTGGCCACTAAGAACATTCCTTTGGCTTCTGAGTCTCCTTATTCGCTCGACTTGAGTCCTTCTGACCTTTTCCTATCCCTGAGATTGAAAACAAACCTGAAGGGATGTCGGTTTAGGGACGTGGACAACATTGAAAAGACTGTTGCTTACCAGCTGAGGCTATTCCATTATCCACGTTCCAGCTTGCTATGACTAGTGGAAGAACCATCTCTATCGATGTGTGGTTTTCCAAGGCAATTACTTTTAAGGATAAGACGTTGCTTTGGAATATTCTTGGAATAAAGCAGGTAAAAATTCAGTCTCATTACTTTATTTACACACACCGTAAATTGATCCGGGTAGCGGTTGCTAGAATGACACTGTTATAAGTTTTCCAGGGATTTTCCTGTCTTACCAGGCTAATGCCTGGATTATATAGAAACAGTGGTTAATTTAGGTTCTGTCCTTTTGAAAATCATCTCCATCCGTTAGAAGGACATGGCAAACCAGGACTAGAAACTTTCCTATTGCCGCGGGAGAAGGGATGTGGAAGATAGCAACTGGGGACTGTATTGAAGGTAATTCCGACATTCGTCTAGTGGGACTGAGGATAACCTTGGAAAACCTCAGACAAAGTAGTCGGCGTGCAGAGCTGAGACTAAGGCACTTTTCGTGACAGGGAGAGATGAGATCCGATTACCGGGTCCGAAACGTGACACGGTCTTAACCTAAGTAACCCGACGTACTCTGTGACAAGGCTATCGGATGATTGATTGTTAATCCAATTAACCCGGTGATCCCTTGATGATTTTGCACTATCGTGAATATTTGAGAAAGTCAACTTCATTTTTGACCATTTTATAGGATTTTAGTGCTTATCATTTTTAATAATTTAAACAGAAAATTCTTTCAGACTATTTTTGTTTTAGGGGTTGCATACTTCCAGTTGTATTTTTGTTCTATCCTGGGATATGAGATATTATTGTTAGGAACTTTTTCATCGTCGTAATGTTCATGCCCTGAGGAGGGAGGATGCCCCAGTGACTCCTCAAAGAAACCATCTTCAAACGCAACAGTATATAAGAAAATAATTAAATCTATAATTTGCCCTCCGGATCAGCGGTTCGATACCGGGTCACTGTGTAAGGCCGGGTGGTCCCAAAGGTAGACTCGATGACGTGGTCCATAACTTGTCCCGCTTACTCATTTCAGTTTTGCCAACCTACGCTGCTTTCTTGGTGATTGTGCGGGGTTTGAAGGTTACGTTATACGTAGTGTTTGGGATTTCACTTCAAACTGTAGATCCCATCCTTTGGACCTGATCTCCATCTGGTGGAAATTAAAAACAAAGCATCACAAAATTTACGTTACTGAGGAAAATTGAAATGCATTTAAGCAAGATCTTAAGTGAAAATCAAAATAAACCCATAACATGTTTGCTTTTACAAGTTGGCACTGCTGCTAGCGCTAAAATTTATTGTAACATGGATGCTTCAGTGTTAAACAAGCCTACCTGTTAGTTTGGCCACGTTGAAGTGGAGAGGGATTCGATTCCTAACGAAGTCATCCGAACCAGATCACATGAAACTACCTTCCTCTACGATTCGTTGATACTCCAAGCTTCATAACTTGTTGATTTGATTATAGTACCAATCCGAATCCATAATTGTAAATTGTAGAGCGCCATTCATTCATTCATCCTTAATAGTAAGGCTAACAAGGAATTTTTAATTTTATAGAATCCATCTCTGTTATATTCTGCCACTATTTACGATCCGATGGGAGTTGTAGATTGGTCTATAAGTAACATTTTACACATCAATCCTTTGTCTTCATTGTCTTCTGAATTAGGGATTATTAATTAAGTTCTCTCCTTCGTAATATATTATATCTTCTTTGAAACAACTTTCAGTTATAGCTGCAAAACTGTAAAGTATATTTTTCTCTCTTTCCTTTTTTTTTAAAAAAATCTCTAATTACTGTAAAACAACTTTTTAAACCCTTTAATATACGTCCTTAAAACTTCTTCATACGGAACTACAAACCATGACAATTATATCCTTCTATCACTGCTTTAGTTGCTTTTAATAGACATTGGGCTACACTAGCGACCTCAATTGTAAACCTTTCTATACTATAAATAAGCCCACTCAGAAGGATGATAAATAGCACAAATTGCGTATCACGTTTACACTAAGTTTGATTTTAAGTTTACGTGTATCAATTTAATCTTAGTAGCACATTTCCTTGCAAAGACGAAAAGCCAGTGTGACGTATCAAGTTACTTAGAATCAATTCCCGTACACATTTCCTGCGAACGTATATCCTATTAGAGCTGGAACTAAAGATTTCCGTAGTTGTTTCGTGGAGGGTGAAATCGAAGCTAGTGTAATGCACATGTCTGAGACCAAGTGATTTGAACGAACTCAAAAGAAAATCTAAAATAAACTATTCCAGTTTCTTGTACGAACAAACTCAATGAATCTTCTTGTCATCTTTGTTCTGAGTAATATCCTTCGCTAATTATAGGAAGAGAGATCCCGAACGACAATTCTAATAACCACTCATCACATGGAAGAAGCTGAAGCCTTAGGAGACAGGATTGCTATAATGGCTAACGGAAAACTACAGTGTTATGGAACACAAATGTTTTTGAGGAGGATGTATGGTAAGTAAGCCTTCAATAGTACTATGTGTAAGAGTGCTATGTGTCAATAGCATATGGGAGTAAAAATCTTCGGTAAAATTTTTATTAGCGTTTAAATTATCATAAAACCCAAAAGTAGCGCATTCGATATAATTTAATAATTTTTTCAATTGTTGACACGTACAGGTGATTTCGTTCCTTTGTCCATGGTACGATTATCCCTTCCCACGTTAGTATTAAGCTCAGTAACACTAAGAATGAATTCAGTCACAAAAAAGGGACAAACAGACGTTCCGAAAACATTTTTCCGGACAATTAATTCTTTTATTGAAAACCGGGACGTCTGGAAACCCTAGACTAGTTATCTCTTAGTCAGGGAATTCTTTCACAGGAGATAGCAGAATACCTGTAAAACCTGATTCCTTTATTACTGTGATTATCAGATTGGCGTTGGTGATGCTACGTACAGATTTATGAATCAATGCAGTGAAACTGTAAATAAAGGTACACCCAAAGACACCGACTAAAAAATAGTTGGGCAGCATAACTCAAGGAAATACAATACGAATAATTAGCTGAATACGCCAAAATATAAAGACCAACGATCAACAGTAATGTGTCGCATAATCAACGCCTTTATAAAAAACACAATTGTCAGATTTGTCCTGGCATCTACCTGAGCATATTTTCCATTTGCTACAGAAACAACATATGTGTTGTCACATATGCCATTTCTGAAACACGCAAACTTGGACTGATTTCTTAACAGGAACACGACACATGCATCAATCATGCACCATAAAAAGTGTCTGTATAAGAATATACAACTGCTAGGCGAAGATCTTCCCTAGATTGTTCATTTATTCTTGAAGCTTTTTTTGTCCAGGTTCCCCTTTGCCTAGTCTTTCAACAGCAATCATCCCTTGCAGCTTTTAATATTGCTGCTGTTTGCGAGGGGGCCAATAGAGGAGATTATTATTGTGTCTCTGTTGCGAATCATACATTCTCATTCTTACATAGAGATGTACCTACTTCTTCCCATCTCTTTGGATTGCCATCAGTCCGAGAAGAGAATATAATTATCTTCGCGTCCAACGAAATATGGATCTACGTCGATTTCCCTTATTGACAGGGAAGGCACAGGTATCTCCCGCTACATAGTTGCTTCTCTACAAAGGCGGAGATGTGGGACATTTATAGCTTTTATAAAAAGATGGAGAATCAACAGGTCTCAGAAACCGTCTGCGACAATATCATTTGAGTGTAAAGAAAAAAAGGAAATATGAAGTCAATGATCATAAGTAAAGGAAACACCGAGGTAGCTGCATCACCCAATGGTAATATAATGAAGGAAAATGAGTAGCGTAGTTACAAACACGGCCAGATCCACTTTGCAAAATATTCCAGGAGCGTGCAAAAACCGTTTACTATAGATGAAAAACATTAATGTTTGCTATTTTTTTAATTTGGATACCAATATGTAATTAAAATTGAATGTGTAACAATTGGATGTGATACATTATATTAAAAGTGTTTTGTGTTTTAGTTATTTGCAAAACAAAATTGTACCTGGCCGGGTTTGTAATCAAGGTGTGGACGTGGTCATCTTTGTAACAAAAACTGCAGATATGAAACTATAAAAGTTATTTTTGAGGTTGTTTTTAAAAAAATATAATACACTTAATAAAACACATTGTAATAACAAACTTTCTGTGTTATATTTTTAGCACATTTTTTACTTTTCTGTAGAAAAGTCGCGAATTGACAATTTCGAGAACTTTAACGTACTCATTGTCATTGTTGGTTGCACGTTCACACAGATCCTCTTCTTCGTTTTCATGTGATTCAGCGTGATTGGCTGAATGTTGTGCGTGTTTGAAACTAAGCGCTTGCTGAGCTGGCCTTTTTTTTTTCAAAGAAGTCATGAATTTAAATGAAGGGAGGAACGATCAAGTTCCATCTTGGAAAGTTGTGAGAAAAAACGCATTTTAAGTGTAAACACTTGAATTTAAGTTAGTTTTGCTTTGTGCATCTGTGCTTGAGGTCGAAGACTTGCATTGAGCAAAAATAACATTAAATTCAAGTTTTTACGCTTTAAAATGTTTGTTCTCACAACTTTCAAAAATGAACCTTCATCGTTCTTCCCGTGTACCCTTCAAAAATGTATTTTTAACACGTCTCTGGCCGTTTTTGTAACGAAAGAAATTTGGTATTGCATAGAGGGTGACACCACCTGAAGGAAACAATGTGGAACTCATTTTGTAAAAAAAGATGGATCTGGTCCTGTTTGTAACTGGGCTACTCAAATATAAAAACTTTATCGTGAGTAAAGTTACACAATATTTTTATAAAGGACGAGGAAACGACGGATGGTCCAGCTTGTACAAAGCATTTACCCCTATTAATTATTAACAAACAGATTAGGTACCATGCCGAACAAGTCAAAAGTATCAAGGAACTTCTTAATTGGACGCTCATAGTTGTGTTCAAACCCCTGCCAAGAATCGGCATATCATCATAAACTGATAACAATTAGTGCCGTCAAAATTCCAGTTGAACATCATCGCCAATTCAACTTTAGCCAGAGCAAGATCTCCGTAATCCGACATGTAGTAGTATAACGTATCATGAGCAGGAAGACTGGGTCTCCTAGTCAGTCCATTATATTCTTTGTTATGTCCGAAATGGTCAGTGACGTAAAGGCTTGGTTCAGTATAGAAACGGCCCCTTCCATTTCGTAGGTACATAGATCACCAACGCTGATTTCATTCTTTCTTGTTTTCAACCTTCATTAAACGTATTCTTAATAAGGCCCACTCTAATACGCTACATTAGGGTTTAAGTAGTCAGATAGCTACAGATATTATTTTCTATCTCTTGATCGCATGGCCATTCCAGATTAATATTCTCATATGTTTATAGTATATGGGGAAATGAAAAAAAAATCAAAGATAGGCATTGTCCTATTATTCAAGGTCAAAGGTCAGATAACCTTAACTTCATTTATTGTCTGAACATAGGCGTGTTACATATCGTTGGAAATCTTGTTCCATTGTCTCTACAACAAACTTTATTTGAGCTTCCCTGACCAATTAGGGGCAGGGTTATTGCAATTTGAAGATAATTACGGAATTAAGAACTGGCATGGTGAGGTTACATTCCTGAGTAGTACTAGGTATGATCTCGCCAAATTTCGTAAAAATCGGAGATGTTTGGGTTGTGAAATGTACTCTTTTGTAATGATTTTCCATAGATATTATCCTTTGAAGAAGCATCTATATAATCTCCTTCACTCCACTTTTATACCTCGTAAAATCGCTAAACAGCCGTAGTGTCTTCAATGCTTAGTACTTGCGTCAGGCGTCTGTGTAATATTATCGTCTGTCACGCAACTGAGGGCACTGAGTTCTCCTTATCTAACTACTTTAATTCATCGCACACAGTGGAGTATTAAATAATCTTTGAACGTTTGTCAGAAACGTGAACAAGGGAATAACCTGAAACATGTTGCTGATTCTTCATTAAAAAGAGTACTCTTTAATGGGAACCATTGATATTTCATCTTAGTTGTGGATAATCCTTTCTATCACGCCTCCACTTCTGCTGTATTTAAATTGCTGATTTTCAGGATCTATTTCCCGGGAGTGTCATATCTAAGGGAAATGCCCCCTGGCCATCTTGTTCTTCTGATCTGTCAGTCTGTGATTATTTTGCTTTCTGGTTATCTAAAGACCGAAGTCTTTCCCTACAATTTTCGTATCAAAGAGGAGTTGAGGGATATCATCACTATGGAGATGACTATGATTCCCCAAACGGTGCTAGTCTAATCATGTGAAAACTTCGTCAGAGACTGCTGAGATGTTCTAGACAAAATGGATATCATTTCCATGTTTTGTTGAAAACCTTAGTCGTTGGGGTTGATGAGTGTCAATGCTGGAAAATTCGAACAATGTAAAATGCGGAAACAGAGAAAAGATGTGGTTATATTTCTATGGAAAACAGTGGCAGATAAATTGTGTAGTGTTAATATTTATCCAAATAAGATTGTTTCCCATAAAATGACATTCTTTACCACCAATGTATTTGAGGTTATTCCGTTGCTTTATTTTTTTGACAACCGTTCATAAATGAATTTATGTTTATGCCCAACCCTGTGTAAAATGTTGAGAAAATAAATTTATTTATTGAGAATATTTTGTGTAATTGTATTGTATGTACTTTCGTTGCTTGCTTTCATATTTTTTTTTCCTAATCAGGAACTGGATATACATTTGCTTTTACGAAGACAAATGATACTGACGTTTCTGCAATATCGAATATGATATGGAGCACTGTTAAAGAAGCAAGTATCAAAGAAGAAACTAATGATTATGTTAAATATGTAGTACCAATGGAGTTTACTAGCATATTCCCGTTGCTTCTTGCAAATCTGGAGGAAAATAAACCAAGTCTACGGTACGAGCACTTAGGAATTTCTGTTTCCAGCTTGGATGATGTTTTTGTCAAGTAAGTGACCTTTTTTTTCTCAATTGTAAGTTATTAAGATGAGTGAGTGAATTTCTTTCTATTTTCATTCATTAGGTGTATGTTTTATGCTTTTAGCTTCATGCATTTCATGAGAGGTACTGCCATTAAATTTCCTGATTTATTACCATATTCATTTTTACCTATGTAATCATCAATAGGACAATTTATACCCACAAAACAGACTTTGTAAAAACATCAAAATTATAAAAACGAATGGCATTATTATACTATTTAACTTTAATTTTTAGAAACATGCTCTTTTTTCGAAGAGGTTCACTGCAGTTATTCTAGAAAGCATCAAAAATAGAACAAATATATTATTGAGCCAGCGATCAACTTTTCAGAAGATAACGTTTAAGAAAATGGTAAACTGCAGTCTAATAAATGTTCTGCAGTAGTACGTAAATGAATATAATATGGTCCTCTTTATGATTCTTCTGTAAATTTTACCCATATATTTGAAAGTGACACCTTCCCATATATATATATATATATATATATATATATATAACGTTTGTGTCCCATAATTTGCCCTCTTGTGAAAATGTCTGGCAACGCCCTTGTGTTCGAGCATTACGTAGAAATGGTTAAAGGCAGTCGAACCAAACATAACATAATGGTGGTTACAATTCCAAATTTAGCTTCTAACAAAAGCTTGACACTGATCATTTATGTGATAACTAGACTTAAATTTTACACATACCATAATGTGTCATTTGTGAACATATTTATTCGAAACTTGGTACAATATAAAGCGTGAACTTAACATATCAGATTATTAGAATGTTACATTGATAACCATTTCCATGGTAATAACACTCAAATATCAGACACATTTGTTTGTCCTACGTGTGTTAATCAAAACGTGGTAAGATGTTAGAGGTCACACATATCATAATGTTAAACTAACTGCAGTTGCTATGCTAACGGGACACACTTCTTAGCTAGATCTCGTGTTCTCTTAGAAGAGTTAAATCAGCTGCCAGCTACTTGGTACGATTATATAGAGCTCTTCCGTCAAGGCTGTACCTATTGTACATTGGAATGTAGATATTCCCAAGGTGACGAGATTCAATTTTTTTAATCACTTGAGAGTAAACCCAATAAAATACGTCTGAATACCGTTTCCATAATTATGACATTGCACAACTTTAACATGCTAAAGTAGTAAACAATATGCTCATTTTCGACTTCTTTGATGAAGTTCAGAGTGGACTGTTTTCAAAACATTTCATTACATGTCAACTATTATCTCAACTCAATTTTCTAGACAATTTTCTAAGATGAATGCGGCCTAGTATTATGTTGTTTGTGTTTTAATATCAATTGCACTGGGAAACAATGTTGTAGCAACGGGAAATTAGACCTGGAAAACTAGTTGTTTTATTATTATTTCTATGTAATGCTGAAAAGGATCTAAGGAGACATATGATCTGGAAGCTAAGATGACCATAATATTCTCAGACTAAAACGGGACAAGTCGAAGGTTAGTAGCAGATTATCCATCATAAATCTACTGAGTGCGTACATTTACGTTCTCAGTGTATTTCATACTTTTTTTATTATCTTACACTAAGTAAGATATCTCGGATTCGTTTGTCTTCCCGCTCTTTTCGAGCAAAGGACTCATCTTTAATTTTGTTTTCCAGCTTAAGAATGATAGAAAAGATGGAAAAAGTGTATTTACAATGTTGCATTTGAAAAGGTCAATAGTAGGACGCTCACTTTTTTAACGAATTTTTTTTGCGGATATTCGAGTGCTCTGCAACGGTTGATTTATCTACACAACCATACTTAGGAACTTTAATATGTTATTTCTTCCTGCATTACACTGTACGATATACAGTACATTCCCCAATATAGCACACGCTACATTTACAGTTTATTTTATACACTTCCTTTATCTGAAGATCAAGTATGACCTTCGGGGTTCTGATGAGCATCTGTTTCATTTTCTTATTTGGAACAAAATCCATTGTATATTATAATCTCTGTTTAAATTATGAACGTCTCTCACACATCACAACAGTGTATAGCGTTTATCTTAATATTCATCTATCTTTCTAATTTCCTTTCTTCTTTTATTCTGTTGATCTATTGTCCTCATTATGTTTTTCATGCTGTATACATTATTATGTAAGGTTTGCTGAACATGCGATATTTCTTGTTTCTCCTTTTCTTCATCTGACATTTTTGCAACATCCTACGTATTAATGTGAGCATATCTGCCTGTTTTTCTGCCGGATGACAATTATACTACGGATTTGAATATAAGGTCCGTGTGCGTAACCTTTCTGTACACTCTATAACCTAATTTTCCATTTAACATTTTATAAATGAGAATGTCTAAAAATTGGGGTTGATATGATTTATTTGACTGATAAAGTTAAGGTTATGTAGCGTTCTCTTCACATTACCAGTAAGATGATTAACCATTTAAAATTATACATCAATATACTTCCAACTAGGATACAATTAAATATTATTTTTTTTAATTCCACTCACGCACGCACGCGTACACATACATATTTACATGAACACTTAATCTAGGTTTGAATCATATTTTATATTGGCGTCATATACTACCACCACCACAACAAATATTAATACATTTCTATAAGGTTTAAATTAACTCATTTATTCACACAATTTTCCACACAATATTGTGTGAGGCAATCTGATCAAATTCAACAAGAATGATGAACAACTGCTGCTAAATATTTTTTCCTCTCTAATAAATGGGAAGATTAGAAATATCTGGATTTCATTTCTGCTATTAATATGTTGCTGTGTTTCCTTTTAAATATTACGCTTGATTGCTTTTTCGAGAGCTCTGAAGGCAATGAGTTCCACAGCCGTGTTCCCGTTGCAACAAAAGCCTTGCTGTACTGGTATGTTGTGTGTGTCGGTATAACTAACAATAGGTTATCAAGTCGTCTGCTTCTGTGTGTATCACAAGGGTGTTGAAAGAGACCTGATAGATATTAAGGATTAGTTTTCATTACTGCCTTATGAACTTTATAGACAATGTGAAGTACTCTTCTTCTTTTCAAGTCTAGCCAGTTCAATTTTAGTCTGTGTGGTGTTACATGGTCATATTTCCTGGCCTCGACAACGTATCGTGGGCAAGAAGTTTGTGCGCGCTGTAGTCGATCTGATAAATCAGTTGGCATGTCATTGTAAAGAACGTTTCCGTAGTCGATAATGGGCATAATTAAGGTTTCAACAAGTAATTTTCTATTTTTTTTCAGGTGTATAAATGTGTATGTGTTTCAGGGCGTGCAATGTGAAGTAAACTCTTTTTGCGTATTTCTTTAATGTTAGAACGCCAGGACAATGTCTCGTCCATTCAAACTTCTAACTGCTTAACATCTTCCCTAACGGTTAGAGACTTACCTTCTAATTTTAATTTAGGTGTATTTATGTGCGATAATTTCGTGTCGTTGAAAATTATTGACTGATTTTTCCCTGGATTTAGATGTAGGCTGTGCTGGCGAGACCATTTAACTTTTGCTGCTAGATTATTATTCATTTTATGTATTAGTTGGTCTGTGTCTTTCCGATCACCCTGTGTACCGATCTGTAAGTCATCAGCAAATAAATGAAACTGACAGTGTGTTGAAATTTTACTTATGTCATTTAGATATAAACAATACAGAATAGGACCTGGAATAGATTCTTGAAGAACACCATACTTTACATCTACCCGGCTCTAAATTTCATTTGTCACTGTTACCACCTGCTTTCTACCGTACAGATATGATTTAAACCACTCACATGTGGTTGAAGCGAAAGTGTACTGCTGCAGTTTGCAAACAAGCATATCTAAATTCACAGAATTGAAAGCTTTACTATAGTCTAAAAGTGTCACCACTGTGATTTTCTTACTGTCTTTTCAAATCTTTATGCCATCGATAACTTTTGCTAAGGCCGTGATAGTGCTGTGGTTTCTCCGGAAGCTAAATTGGAATTTATTTAAAAGGTTATTAGTTTCAAGATAAGTAATAAGTTGCTTGTGGAGTTTTCTTTCGAGAGTTTTGATATTTCAGGGAGAATATTTATTGGTCGTAATTCTTCGGGTTTTGTAATTTTACTTTTATTGTTAATTGGGTGTACTAGCGACTTTTTTCCAGTGACGAATAGGTCGCAGTGTATATAGAGAAGTTGAAAATGTGTGTTTGTACTGCTGTCACGACATCTATTAGTTTATTTATTAATGCAATTGATATATATTATTAAAACCAGTCGCATTGGACTTTATACCCTTAATTGTTCTTGACACCTCTTGTGTCGTCACCGTTTGGAGGTAGAATTTCTCATGTGGCACGTTTACAAATGTTGTTAAAGCTATTTCTTTTAGTATTTTCTTCTTTTGCCTACTGTTTATTGCAAAGTTATGTGTAACAAATTCTTTGTTTAGCTCAGTTGGTTACCATCCTTTTCCAATTCCATTTTGAATTTGGTTTTTTCGTGGACACTATTCAGATGTTGAAGAAATCTTTGGACTTGTTATCTCCCGCATGCAAAAATCAGATAAGGTAAAAAAAAAATCACATGTTTGCAAAATCTTACAGATAAAAAGGGTATTGCATGAAGAATGTGTTGAGGACGCTACATCAACAGCTTAAAAGAAGAAAGAAGATGAGAGAGAAGGAAGAAGGTCAAGATAAACATCATGGAGTATTGCCACTTACAAAAGGCATTTATAATAAATTATTCAGAAAATGTCAAAAGTAAAATTAAAAAATACAGTTTTGTTCCAATTACATTGATAATATAGTTATATTCCAGCATGCTGATTGCTCCATTTGTTCAGTACCAAAAACCTGGAATGTGTTAAATACGCTATATTTCACCTTTACAAAACAAGACACATGTTGGAGTTTCATTGGTCCGAATGGGATGACTGCGACATGACTTGAAATGTGACTGTTGCAGTGAAAACCAGATGTATGGTCACCCTACCCGAAAGCTGACCGTTGGTGTGATCACCTGATATTACGTTTCCATCGCTCCCGTAGAATAAGAGGCAAGGATAGTTCGATGTAGACATTGTGTATTTCTATAATATTTTTGAACAGCCTGTACAATCGCATTGTACCATATTAGACTGGAAATATTTTCCTTCAAACATGTTGAGATCATTTTTCTTTACATGTTACCTACCAATTCTTTAATTTATCGAATAGGTCGTGGAGTCGTTTACAACATATAAGAGGGAAAGGTATTGCTTAAACATAGTACGGAGATAGCAAATTTTTCTTGAAAGATAATATCTCTTAACTTTGACAGGTATTTTATTAAAATAAAAAAATGAAATCGGATAAAAACGCAAATTTTGGAAAAGTGAAACTATTTTATAAGGAGTTTTTACTTTTTTGATTTTTAACAGTTAGGTATGTTTCTTTGCTTTTCTTTAATTCTGAACGTGGATCTTACCTGGAATATCCCCCCCCCCACTTCTTCTTATCCTATTTCCACACATGTCATATTTACTCGTGAAAGATTCTTCCTTTGATTTACACTTCTTCAATTAACCTTTGTTTTTGCAGAGTTGGTACGGAAGCTATTATAGAAATGGGACTTGAAGAGGAAGAGATGGTCGTTGATGTAGGTGATGAGGGTAGGTACCATTCGCATTTATTTTTTAATAATTTTATTTTGATTTTATATCTCAATAACGCTTATTATGCAGAAATTACAGCTATTTCATTACACGTATGCATTCCAAAACCAACGTTCAATCTCCCTCCCGAAAAGATCAATATTAAATCAGTATAATAATATTATTTACTCAGTTTATGAATGTGCATGTTTATATATCTATATCTATGAATATATATATATATATATAATGTATAGTTCTTTTTCATGGAAACCTGGATTCCAACGTTTACGATATACTCCTATAGCCCCTCCGAAACATAAGTCTGGATTAGTGCCTGAATTTGAGAATTCCCCATTGTTTTGTTAGGTAATACACTATTTTTTTAAAAAAAAAACGAGAGATGCATTGAAATAGAGCGAACAATTCGAAAGAAATTAACAATTAAATGCTTAAAATCTATTTTCAACCATCTCTGTGTTATATTCATCTTAAATCGTAATTCTGGTTCCACTGTAACTTAACTGGTTCCGCCATAACTTGACCTTGTGTTACATTTTTCATTTTGCATTTGGCGTACACTTACTATTTTATTAATGGTAACGCATTACCTTTACTTTTCATACGCAATCATCGCCACTAGGTGCAAGCGTACCCTTACTTTTCTAGTCCACTTCTTCAAGTGTTCCCTTACCTTTTCTAACCTTGGAGCATTGCCTTAGATTAGAGAAGATACGCTTAAAATACATAAGGAAAGTGAAGCAAAAATCTTGCCTCAGGAACTCAGCGTCACCATATTGATGTTTGCTTGTTAGCTGTTTGTACTGTTAACTATACATGAAGACTTGTAATTGATGAGCGCGTAACTCGTGGAGCAAATTACATATAAATTGATGTTACCAAAAATTAGGGCTAAATAACACTCGCATACATACTAACATGCAGGAGGATGAAATCCGGGGTCAAGGACAACATTCAAATAATTTTGGGGTGATGCTGAAAGTTTCAAGCTCCGACGTCAGTAGTTGACATCTTAATATTTACATAGATTCTAACCTAACAAATTCCATCATGTGTTAACTCTAATGCTTAGAATGTCCATAACTTAGATAATACGAACCATAGAGAACACAAAATAAACAAACTCACATGCGCTGGGAAGATGTTCTGAATATTGTCAAGTAAATCTAGGAGCGTCGAACCGACGGGAATTCAATAGAAATCAGTAACAGCGTCGCAGAGTAAATTTCACACAAAGTGGGTATCTTATTGATGCTGGAAAGTCTCAGCACACGGACATAATTTGTTAAGATGATTTAATTCTGCCGATGTCACGAATGTTCATCGTGGCTCTTCATTAAGCTAAGAGTTCGGTGCACTGATTTAGAACTGTACTTTACTGGTGATGTTCGAATTTGGCTAAGTCCGAAATAAGTCAAAACTCAACTTTTGTAATCGAAGAACTTGGAGTTCAAGCTGTCACATAATTAATCGTAGTCGAATCAAAGATAGACTGAAGCAAGCGAAGTAAATAAGAGTAGCAATCAAGAAATCCTGTGTCGACACTGGGGTTACTCTAAAGGTAAACTGGAGATTGGATATCGAGGGATACGAGAAGAGGCTATTTATTTGGATGTGTCGTAGAGGCCATTGGCAGGAAGATGATGCAATCGGGAAATACAATTTTGCTGTGGAAATATAGGAGAAGAAAGGTTCTCTGGACAAGTTCAGGCACCAGGGGTTGAGCATGTACGCCCGATGAAATAAAATCAATAATAAGTAATGACTATGGGATATCGAATCTTGGAGATAACTTGGCGTGTGATGTTAGGAATGGCTTCATTCTCGACTTTGGCACATGTGTCCAGATTCTCATGAAATTGTGCTCTTTAAATGTGTTTAAAATGTTAATATTGGTATTCATTTTCTTTATCAATTGATTTCCTATGTAGTTTTCTGTGATTGATGTTTCCCAGTTACTGATGTTGCAGGTAGCGCATATTTTATTGCTATAAATAACTGAACGTGAGTTCATGTTGAACTAATAAATGCTCTCTTGGATTCCTTCCTGTGATTCAATTACTGTAGATCAAAATTATGGGAAATAGAGTTATGACTGAACTACACCTGGAGATTAATGCTATATATTCTGGATACAAGCAGTTTTTGCTCTTTGCTTTTCCTTTCGCCCGACATACACCTTCAGAGATGTTTCAAAGGCATTTAATCAACTTTTTGCTTAGGATGATGATGGGAGAATTAGTGGGATCAGGATAGTGAGATGAAAAGCCTGAGAAAACCCACGCACATGGTGTTTGTCTACCACAAGATCCACATGGCACGATCCGGGTTATACTTTTGGTATTGCTATTAGTCCGTTAATTGTTGTCTCCTCAATAATGTTAGATTATTGAGTTTTGGGTGAAAATATATTTATTAGTTCATTATCCTAGTAACATTAAATTATTTTACGCTATCCGATTTCTGTTTTAAAATCTTTAGTTTTAACACATAATTCAGAAAAATAAAGAAATTAATTCAATAGGTCATGATTGAATATTGGAAAAACGAAAATGCATTTTACTCTCCCGGAAGGTCCTTCTGATAAGCCGCAATGCGAACCAATCACAAGCAGTTCCCGGAAGTGTCAATCGGTACGAGCTCCCTAAGTTGCATTAAGACCATACATTTAGTCATTTGGTTCAGTAACCACTATCTAATGTAGATGTTTTTCTTTAGTAGCAAAACATATGTATCCCCTTATTTGTACCATTCAGGCTCCTATTACATTCATTTTCCTCTGCAAATCCGGTCCATGCCGGACTCTGACCATGCCAGTGATTTGACTTGAATAGCAGTAACGTAATGATAGTAAAGAGCAGGTAATAACCATATAGGAACAATATACATTTAAAAAAAAATATAATACTACCCATAAGCTATGTCAAAAATTTTCATATTCAGCTTTTATTGTTGTTCTTTTCTTTCTTTCAGATGTGGAATTATTGACTGGTATCCGTTTGTTTTACAGTCAGTTTTGGGGGTTGAGTATTAAAAAACTTTTGTACATGGTTGCCAATTGGAAGTTTTACATTTTGCTGGTAAGATTAAGTAAATGATATTTGGAAACCGTATTAACATTCTTATTCTTTGCAATTACTTCCTCCTCCTCCTCCTTCTTCTTCTTCTTCTTATTACATTCAGAAATGTAAGATTACAACATTTCGAAATAAAGACCTACCGTTCTTAAGTCGCTTGAAAACAACAAAGAAACAATTGTCCTTCGACCTCGTAAATAAATAACCGAAATCAATAAATTTTATTATATAAAATACATAATGGTGGTCATAAGACACCATTTTGGTTGCTTCATAGGTGGTTATAAAGATGTGAACCTAAGCAAGTATACGCAATAGATCCTGAAATTTAACATCGTGGACTCCGAGGCTATGTTTATTGCCGAAGGCTGAATGTACTGTCTTGAAAAATGCTACCAAGGAACATCCTCAAAAGTGATGTACATCGATTTCCACGAAACTTGACAGATACAAACTGCACATAATATAAACAAATATTTTTTTCTTTCCTTTGGGAAAGCGATTTGAGAGAGCGAAATCACTCCTGAAATATATTTGCGACAGCGCACAGTGGTCCCAATAACCAGAAAATTCGGCCAAAAATATTCGAAGGCAATTTTTTGTATTGTTTAGAACTTTGTTTGGTTGGGTACGTTTACTGTAATAAAAAAAAAAACACACACAAAATTGCACAAACAAAATACAAATTCAAATATTTTTCTCTAGCGGCCGACCATCCTCACTGAAGTTCCCCTTAGTCACATCAGGCAAATGCTGGAATTGCATTTTCAACATAGGCACTGGCCGACACCTTCCCGAATCCTTTCCCTCCCCTAACCCGACCCGAGCCTTACATGCCTAAAGGCCATAAATACAATACAATTCAATTTCATTCAAATATTTTTAGTGCAAAAAGTACCAAAATTTGTTTTCACACTTGGTCTGAATACTGACTGTCATGCATGTCAGGTACATGTTTAGAGAGTCCAAAGGGGCGTTTCAGAGCTTATATGGTCAATAAACTCCTGAGGAAGATTTTGCATCTTTGATTTCATTTGGAGTTAATTTGGAAGTGAGAAAGTCAGGGAATTGGACGTCTTTAGTAGACCATATATGATGCCCAAGTTTGTTGAACCTCTCGAAGTTTTTGGAGATAGGACACCTCTGCACTCTATGCTCTGCCTTTGACATCTGTCTTATGGGGAGAAGTCCTGCAGAAACTATTGCAGCGCCATGAACTAGAACTATGTGTTACAGACCAGTGGCGACTAGTGACACAAATATTACGTAAGGACTACCAATATCCATCAACATGTTCTTAATTTCCTTGTTCATTAAGATGTATCCTGGAATTTCTGGGCTAAGACAGGATACTGATAATGTCATTATCTGATCTTAGATGATGATAACTGACTTTCTAGCCCAATTAATACTTATTAATGCCTATTTATTAAATGTATACCAAAATAATAAGTGAAGTTGAATTACACTCCTCCGGATGTGTAATTCTTTCTTCTCTTTCATCTGATACTTCTCGCCTCAAAGCCCTTCTTTGGTTATCGTCTTAAAAAATGGTGAATCTATACTCAATTTAGAAATAATGTCTGGCTCCAACCATATTAGTTAACTTTGAGAAACTTCTGTGGGTATCTTTCAGTATGGTTCAGTTGCTGAAATTGCTCGCTACAAAACTGAGATACATCGTTCTCTAGAATTTTGCAGTTTTCCTGGGCATCTTGTGCCCTGTTTCATTTATTAAATTATTTAACAAAAATGCTTCTTACTCCTTTAATCCACATTAATGCTGTAATAAACTTTATAACTTATTTCATCGCCGTTGAATTTCCATACTCAACATGCAAGTAAAGTTATGCTAAGGGTTATGACATCATAGGACAATCCAATTTCAGTAATATGTTTTAATAATATTTATTACTGCCCAAAACATTATCTTTTACGTTCATATAGATTTTCCTGCTGTCCTATTTATATAAAATCGCATTCTAGTGAATATGTTATTTTTTACTTCATTTTCCACAGAGTGACACTTTTTTGGATAACATTCAATGTTGGAGAAAACCGCAAGTTTCTTTTTAGGGGATAAATATGGAACAATCAAATAATATTCGAACGTCGAAATCAGCATCGGAAACATCGGATTTTTTTGTAACGTTAAGTAATCATACTACATGTATCTATGCTTAAATTGAAATAAAACACAGTGATCAACGTTAATGTATAAAAACAAATATGAGATTATAAATAATATATATTTATACTTAGTACGATAGCAAGGCTATAAATAAAGCCACATGAAGCATTACTCATCTTTACTTATCAGCGACGAGGACAAGGCGATCTTATTGAAATACTGGGTTTGTTACTCCTATACCACTGAGGACAAAACATATCCTCAAACTGCCACTTTGGGCTGTCGACAGCGACTGAAGATGGTGATTATTTATGGTTTCAGTTTTATTATCATCAAATATAGTTATAGAAATGCAAGGCAGTTAAACACAACTTTTAACAATTTCAAATTTATATTTTTGGGGATCCCTGTGTGGCGGTTGAAAGCGACAGAAAGATATGAACGATTCGGATGAAATTTCGCACATACATAGTAGACACAAATAAGCGAATACAGTATGTGTTGTTGTTTTTCTGCGGAATATAGGTTTGAGGCAAGATCGACCATGTTGTGATGTTCAGGGGGACAAGGACAGCGCTCATACACATACTACCTTCTTTTTTAAGTTCCAAACTGACATGATCCCTTGATATTATGCCATAATATTGTAATTTTCTCTGGCTAGGGGGGCAAGCGACCCCTTGCCACCCCTATTGGGCGCCCTTTGTTTGAGGGGACAAAGACCCCTCCAAACATGTTACGAAAAAGTCACACTTTGCTAGCATCCAGAGTGTAAACAATATTAGTGGAACCTGAGTGTAACAAAACCCAGCACACACATGACACATATAAAGTTGAGAAATATTTATTTTCTTTTACGCGAGAATCGTTTAAAGGGGCAGAGACCCCTTCAAATGTCTTGTGAACTATGCAGAATCTCTGTTTGAATTATTATATTTGACATTAAAACTAGAAGCAAGAGATACGCATATATTGATTTTTATTAACTTTTATTTAAAATATGCCTGCAACAAATGTTTCACAATAATGGTAAAATGTTTCAAAGAATCGTTAACTCCAAAATAAAGAGATATAAGTGATATGGACGAATAAAAAGGATCAATGTAATCTCTTATATATATCCCAAAGTACATGGAGAACAAAATTGTCTAATTTTATACATTGACACATTAAGGCCACGGTTTTTGTGTTCAGAATGTGAGAGTTTTGTATCACATATATTTCAGGTCATTTAGATTGAAATAGCAACACTGCCGTGATTCCTTTGTCGTTTGTCCGAGAGACAAATGACGAACCTAGTGTGTTTCTGGCCAGTGTAGCGATCGCGTCTTCCTGTATTACAATGTGTGTGGTCAGTGGACACTGTTAAAGGAGGTGGGTGTGCATACCACCCTAAACCGAGCCGCCGTAACACAGTGGTAGAGAATTGGCGTGGTATTCGGGAGGTTGTGGGTTCAATCCTAACGGCCTACTACCTAGACTGAGGTTTTCCAGAGTGTTTCCTCAGCCACACTAGGTAAAGAGCACCTACAGCTAGGCCCTGTTCGACTCCTACCCACATCTTTCCTCTCACCTATTCAGGCCTTAGCCATAGCTGCCTAAAGGTTATAAATAAAATTCAAATTCATACCGCCCTAACCAATGTTCACCCGTGCAGAGCAGCATGTGTTTATGTAGTGTCAGGTGTCATGTGGTTGAAATGCAAGTCAGTTCCAGAAAGGATGACATGAGGCGTATGGTTACAGGACACCGCCTTACAGGAAGGTTGCGAAATTAACTTCTGCATTCCAAGCGGGGAGCCAGTGAGCAGACAAAGAACATGGTGGGAGCTGTTTTTAAACGGCTACGAATCAACACAATGTGGAAGCACTAGGAAAATTGCTCGAACATGATGGGCGATAGACGTGAAGTGAACTGGCTAATGAACTGCATATTTTGTATGCGTAAGTGTACACATGATCTCGGCATGCTTAAGAATGCAGCCAGATGAGTACCGCATGTCCTGACAGAGGTTCCAAAGTAGCACCGATGGGAATATGCACGCTTACACCTTGAACGATACACGAAGGAAGGTGTTGATTTTCTGCACCGCATTATTGGGAATGACGAAACATGTAGGAGATCCTACGAACCAAAATTGTAATGCCATTCCAGTTAATGGCACCACCCGGCGTCCCCAGAACTGAAAAATTGTCAAACAAGAACCAGCAAACGTGAAGGTAATGATGATAATGTTCTTTGGCCATGAAGACATTATCCTCTAACATCAAGTGCCAACAGGGTTACCATAAATGCCCCATACCTGCGTCTCCATTTGCGACCAGCATTGAAACTTAAACGACCACATCTTCTGCAATCTAGACTAATTCTATTTGACGACAACGCCAGATGACATACTGTTCGTGCGGTACAGACTCTCTTACGACGATGGGGTTGGGAGGTACTGAAGAATCTAACATGTTCCACGGATATGAGACTGCGATTTTAATTTGTTCTAAAAAAAGAAAGAACCACTTTGGGGGCGACGTTTCCGTGATATTACAAGCATTGCTCTTGCCTTAGAGCGCTCTCTGGAAACCCTCTCACAAACGGGAGATCTCAATGGCATACAACGTCTGCCAGATATTTGTATGGCGGAGACTTAATAGAGGGAATGTAACCATATGTAAGCATGAGTAACAAAATTCATTTTCATTTCCCAGATATGCTGTCACTTCAATCTAAATGCTATCGCATTTATATTACCTCAAACGTTTCTTATTCGTTCATATCACTCACTTTGGCTTCTGGAGTCGGCATTTCATGTATGACCACCATTAATGTAAAATATTTGTTGCGAGTATATTATAAATATAAGTAACGCGTTAATAAAAATTCAGTGCGTGTGTGTCTCTTTCTTCTAATTTTAAAGTCATACATGATTTATTTTAAAATATAGATGTAAGAACGGAGATTCTGCAAATTTTTACGAGACATGTTTCAAGCGGTTTCTGAACCATCAAAAAATATTTTCCGCAGAAAAGAAAAATACCTTTTCACTTATTTCTCGTGTACTGTATATGTGCGAAGCTTCGTTACTGTCGTGCTTGCACTGATGTTGTTTATGCTCTGTGTTCTCCAAAAAATGTGCGTTTAGCTGACAACATGCTTGGAGTGGTCTCTCCCTCCCTTAAACCACTTTTCTGCAGCAAACAAAAACAGGTAATCTCTTAATTTACGACTGATATGTATGTGCGAAGTTTCATCCGAATCACTCATATTTTTCTGTCATTTCAGCCGCTGTCTGAAATATATTTCAGGGGTGATTTCGCCCCTTCAAACCGTTTTTACACAGGAAAGGTACAGCACTTATTTATTTTATGTGTTCTATCTGCATAGTTTCGTGGAAATCTGCGTGAACCACTTTGCGGATATTTCTTATAATATGATGCATTAGAAACTAATAAGCAAGTGGTTATGGAATGGTTATGCAGGGGCCCAAACCATACAATTGGACATAGCTGAAGTAGTGGCGAAGTCTACATGGAGGTGTAGAAGGAGGTCGTTCGCGGTTCTCTGCTTTATGAATTTAAGATGGGCTTGTCAGCAACCAAAACAATTCGCCGAATACGTCAAGCCTTTGGGGATAATGATGTGAATAAACACAACGACAGGTATTCGAACCAGAAATTTATGTCAGAAGTTTTATTCCTATGTGATGAACACAGCAGTTGATACCACAGACCTTGGATAACGAATCCATGAAGGCAGCCATAGAGCAGGATTGTTGACAAATATGTGTTGAGCTTTCCTAACGTTTCCAGGATTCTGATGAAACAGTCAGTCTTCACCTGCACTGCATAAGGAAGGCGTACAAGTTGGGCAAATGGAAATTAGTGTTGCTCACGATAGGAGACGAGGCAAAGAAAGGGCAATAGAAATCGAGACAAAACAGAACTCTAGCAATGTATAATATACATCTTTTCTAGACGAGATAGTCTCTGAACAAGATAATGGGCAACATTAGTAAAAACCCCCAGACACTGTCGAAAACTAACAAGTGCTAACGAATGACAACCTGTTTGTCGTTACTTTTTCAGTACCACAACACACATATATTCGATCGACATCATACCAGTGACGAAAAGGTTTTCCTATATGAGACTCCCAAGCTTTCCACGCACTCATTTTAACCGCGGGTCCCTGTGCCTCACACCACAAGACCACATCTGCACCGGTGGAAGATCATCCTCTGGGTATGGCTGAATAGTCGCCAGGTAGTGCATCCCAAGCTGCTACCATCAGGTCAAACATCAATGCGAAACTGAACTCAAAGTAGTTAGAACGTGTGTAACAGGCATTTCATCAGATGGAGCACTGGCGAATCGGAAGAGTGTACTCTTCCTTACCGACAATACCAGCTCGCATGTACTGGGGGTTTGCCAAGGATACTGTACAGCGACTTGGCTGGAAGTCAATATACCATCCACCGTACTCCCCGGGCGTTACACCAACACATTATCACCTCTTCCATTCCATTGACAACCACCTTCATGGAAAATTACTCGCCAATGACAAAGATATGCAGTAGGCACTCACGGGCTTCTTTGCGCCCAAGATCCCTTGTTTTACCGCACGGGCTTTGTGCATTGGCAGGAATGTTGGCAAAAAGTGATTATGCTGATGGCGATTATTTTGTGGACTAATAAGATTTGACACTTTCTGTATGCTTTCTGATTCTTTTAAGAAAGCACAAGAACTGTTTTCGTTAGCTTGTAGAAACCAATGTTTGAAAATAAAATTTGAAAATAGATTAAATGAAGAAGTTCAAAATTGATCATCAGAAAAATCTCCTTGCCTTTCTTTAATTTAATAAAATAGGAATCAATGAATTTATGGATATCCATCAGGCATGTTTTTGTTGTTATTTTATTTCACGTATATTTGTACAAATCACCATGTGTGTTTCGCTGAGGCAGCCATGTGTTAATCGAGCGTGTTGTGTCTGTAACAGCACGTCAATACAACAAATGGAAACCTTTACTGCTGTTATTTCGTAGAAATTAATCTGGTTATTTAACCAAGAACGTTAATCTAGTTAAATTAGCTTCTGGAACATGAACAAACGGTAGATAAATTCACGTATTTGCATCAAAATCCATTGACTTTATACTCTGTATAAAAAGAATTGTGCGTTTAACGGTTTACGAACTACCTTATTTTGTGCACATGTAGTCTTTGTTAACCGTTTGTTTTTTGCGATTGAGTTTCGTATTAACTCCTGATTTTACATGCCTGCACTTTTTATGTAAATTGATTTTCTTATAAGAGCCTGATAGATTCGATTATATGAATCGGAATTGTCACTGTAGTTGTTACTGGAACAGGATGTGTCGATGTTTCATTGTCATCTGTGGTGCCACACATATAATCCTGACCCTCATTGTTCCTTAACCCCGTGCAGAAATATCAAGGTAAGAACCTCTTCAGACAAAACCATTATCTTGTAGAACCGTTACCGTTGGTGAGTACCACAAAATAGTGTAAGTTTCACCCACAACCACAGTACATTTACATTAACAGTAACATTTGGTTTCGCCGTGAGTGGCGACAACGAAAAGTAACATTATTGTCATCAGTACTAAGAACTCATTAGATTTCATACAAAGACACACCTTTATATTAGTAGAACTTTCGGGGTGTCACGGTGCGCTGGTAACGGTCAAATGTTGGGCAACTGACCTTCCATCCTAATGACGTATGTCTGTGCTAGAGATGATGAATCTGGTTACAATAGACAAAAAAACCGTTGATTCTTTAAATTGTAGCTCCTCCGTGCAAGCAGTATCGTTAAAAGTTTTCACTGAAACATATCTATGTTCATGGAGAGCTTCGAACATAAGTTGTCTGCGCCACCGATGTGCGTACGTAGCGCTTCGGAATCGCTAGCAACAAACCTTAAACAGCACTGCTAGTGGTCTCCTCTGAGAGCATATTTAGCGTAGCCTATGCTACGCACATATTCCTTTGAATACATGGATGGAGTTGCTTAGTGCACGTGCCCGAGCTTAATTTACTTCCACTCGGTTTTCATCCGTTATTTTTTTCCCCGAGCTAGAATGACACTTTAGTCGTTAGCGTATGCGCGGCCCGAGGTAGAGAGCTAAATCGTTATCTCGAACTATTTTTTTTAATTTACTAGATTTAATCAAAATTGTTAGAGACATTTCCAGAAGAACAAGATTTTTTTTTTAAATTTTGTTTAGAACCAGACATCGGCGCGCGGTGAGTAAAATATGGTAACAACACTAACAGCTGGACCGTTTTTAAAATTGGTTGGATATATTGACATCTGCGGCGCATCAAGTAGCTATATGACCTCTTCCACTGACTAAATGCTAAAATCTGTGCATATGTCGACGATATCGAAACCACGAAATATTGTTTTTTTATTGGCTTGCTCCACTAGTAACTGCGGCGTTTGCAGCACACATAATACTTCAATGACCTGTCGAAGTACCTAGATGCCAAGTTCGTGTAGATACGACTATTAGTACGGGAACTATTTAAAATATAGAATTTTTGGAATTGGTTGGCAAAACTAACATGCGATGCATGAACTGACTGTACGACCGATCTAAGTACGTGAATGCTGAGTTTGCTGCTGATATGTTCAGTGATATGGAAACAGATTGAAATGTATAGTTTTTAAAGGTTAATAGCGATCACTAGCAGCTGTTTCCTCTGTATTGACCGGAATGCTTCTATAACATGTCCCACGTAAATGTATTCCAATTTTGGTGTAATCCATTGCGGATACATTTTGAAAAATTGCATTTTTTTTTCAAAATAACTTGGCCACACTGAAACCTCCAGTGGGTCGGAATACCTATGCGAAGTGCCGCAGTGCTAAGGAACATGTATGCAAAATTTGATATAAATCAATGTAGGTATGTATATTTGTACAAGTAAAATAATATAAACTATAAATATTATAACTTCCTAGAAGCATTTGCAAATAAATAATAAAAAAAATAGGAGATGGTGGTGTTTACAAAAGGCGTTTATCGGAGAGTGTTGAAGCATATCGTCATTTTTGTAACGTGAAGATGAGTATTTGCATCAAATTTGCTTCAGACATATCAAAAAAGCAAAAATGGAAGATGTATTGATATAAAAAGGCGGCAACATTGACGGTAGAGACACCCATCAGAGAGTGGTGTAGGGTAAATAGGTAATAAAATAAGCGAAGTTCGGTAGTTATATAGAAGATGGTATCGAAACTAAATTTAAAAATAGGTTGGCAAGTCTAACAACTGAGAAGCTTGTGGAGTACTTTCCACCACATTCATTTTCAGAAGCTGCCGAACAATACTCATGAAAGATTTGGTGTAGATATGGTAAATAGCATAGAATACTTTGCAAGAATTGAATGTTTAAAAAGTTGACAATACTGATAAATGGACGTGCATTTCGTTCATAAACGAAAGAGTTCGTTTTCAAAAATTTACAGCTTCTAACCAGTTGACGATTGAGTGAATCAGTGACTGGTTGGCGGCACTGAAAACTTGGGTTCTTGGTATAGGAAACATTCCAATAGTCGTTCCCTAAAAGTACCGATGAGTATTCATGGCAAGTTTGGTGTACATATGAAGCATTTGAAATAATTGAATTTTGAAAAGTTGACAACAGTGACAATTGAGTGTGGATTTTATGAGAATCTTTCTTAAGGGAACTCTACGTGGTGAAAAACGACTGTATTCAAACTTTGACAGCTTTTATCCACATTGGTTAAGTTCTGTTGATGAATCTGTGAGTGAGTAAATCAGAGATAGTTAGGCAGCACCAAGAGGTTAGGTTTATTTCAGGCGTACAACCCCATTGTTATTTGTTAACGGTGCCGAAGGGTATAAACAAAATATTTGTGCAGATTTAATAAACAGT
>JAGDQP010010104.1:38841-56881 GCA_022664845.1 Lepisma saccharinum
TACTCACAAAAGAAGTTATATCTATTTTGCGAGTGACTTTCTTTGTGTCACTATGGTCTCTTAATTTTATCACAAACGCAATACTTTCGCCATAGTGACAAAAAGAAAGTCACTCGCAAAATAGATATCACTTCTTTTGTGAATAGAATTCTTGCGTCACTCTTTCTTTTACCCCAAACGGGGTTTTGTACTGATATATATATATTAGAATTCCTTATTTCGAAAAATGTATTTATTTTATTGACATTTTCTCTTTCTTTAGATTCCCGTTTTTCTTGCTCTGGTGCTCCTGTTAATAGTGATTCAAAGTGCTGTAAAATTGGGCAGAGGTCTGGTAACGAATCGCATTATAATTAGTACAGAACCCGTACCGGTAAGCTTTTAATATCTATCTATCGTGATGTCTTTTAAGCGACTGGTGTTTACAAATCGCTCTCTGAGTATTCGCGTAGTTCAGTGTGTTCCCGTGTGTATTGAATTATAACTTAGTGTATGATGGTTTGAATATTATAGTTACTATTTAGTGTACTTGTAATTAGTTGTTCATGAACAACATACAATAACTTTATTTTTTGAATTTCACTTTTTCCTCTCTACCGTTCAATCACAGCCATGGAACAAAGCACGATCGCAACTTCTTCCGTGAAACAAACTGTTCTTCCATCTCGATCTACTGCCTCAGGCAATACTGGTGCTTCATCGTGTACTGCAGCCTTACGTCAGTCACCTTCATAGCCCACCTTCCCCTCCTCCGCTAATGTTTCTGCCTAGAGTGGCAACAAGAAATTGACGATCATTTGTGACTCATTACCCACACTAAGGCGACAAAACAGTCGCGCGATTATTTTGTCTCTGTCTCCTGCAGTCAGCAACTTCACGGGGACAAAACTGTTTTGTCGTTGTATCCTCGCACACTGGCGACAGCAACAGAAAAGTTGCCGGGCATTTGACATCATCACAGTTTGGCGGGACATTGGATACAGTATGGACTTCGAAGAATGTGCATTAAAATTAGCTTGTGTGGTAATGCTAATTGTAATATAAGGAAAAAAGAGAAGAAAAAGAAACACTGGGTGCTTCTTATACATAGTGAGAGATTTCAGAGAATGAGAATTGTACTTGTATTTTTAAATTGTATGAAATCAGTCGATAAAAATGATAGGGTACAGTATGACAGCGATATGTACGAAAGTCAACGCATTTTCTTAAATTGTGAATAAATCTGACGTGCTAGCAGAAAACAGATCATATCTTTGAATTCAGGAGAGAAAATGCAATCGGAAACCGTTTTCACATAATGAGTCTTAAATTTCATGCATGTCACTGCTATCCAGCGATGTAGCAAGATAAATTGTCACGGGGGCCTTTACAATTACCAAAGAGTATCACATACATAGTGTTTATCCAAAAAGTCCAATAACGTTTATTCAAGCAAGGTTTAGTGCATAGTGCATCTGAAATCGTCCAGCTTATCTCCTCGATCGCTTTCAGTTATCTTTAAAAATATTTATTATATCCCTTATATACGAATAGTTCTAAACGGGTATTCTTTTATTTTTATACCAACCGATTAATAATTAGCGGCAATTTTTGTATTCCGGTACATACCAAAATATGCGTTAGCAAATGTTTGCTGAAAATGTTTACAGAATACCTGCTAGGATATTCAAACAAGAAAAGTTCTTTCCAATTTCATGTGCTTAATAATTTAAATCCTCTACACTCCATGAAAAACCTTAAACGTAATCGAACTGGTCAAAATGATATCCAAATGTGATTGTCGAAATAGAAACAACTCCGGTTTTCAGGATACTTTTCCGCTCGGAAGGGACTGTAATATATTGAAAGTATACAGGAAGGCTGATAGGCCAATATGCTTCCTTAATATTTCATGATTTTTTGAAAATACAAACATTCGTATTTTCTACATATTGGAGGCCCAGTAGCTTTGGTGTGAGACAATATTAAAATGTATTTTGTCACACGCTATGCATTTATGTCAGAAGAAACTGCGATATAATTTTGAATTTTAATGATTTTTTAGTTAGGAGGGAGTTACAAATTTGCAAATTATTGATGAATGATGCTCGTACACGTTTTGGTAGAAATATTGAACATCCGTATCTCTGATGGGAGATTGTATAAAAATCTAATTTTTCCACAGTGTATACACTTATATCAGGAGCAATTTCAACTTTGATATTTGAGTTGGAGGGAGTTACAGATTTGGAAAATGGAGTTGAATAATGCTCGTGCGTGCATTGGTAACTCGTTTCAAGAACTGTTGTTAAAAGAAATATTCTTTGTTACCATCAGAATAATGAAGAATGAGTTTACTACTGTAATGATAATTGATATGCTTAAGTAATAACAGATGTAGATAGCTGTATAAGCACTTGACACATACACATAGAAAAATGGCAACGTGTTCCAAAAGGCTTAATTGCATAATGGAATAAAAAAGAGACAGTGGGAATGCGGAGCAGCCATATTGCCACCTGAACACTGAACATAAAATAAGTTTTCTTACAAGGATATTTCAAGATCTGCTTTAGTTATTCATATCTTTCTTTGGCACTTTGGTGGTAATATAACATTTAATAAAGTGCGCGCGAGCATTATTCATTTCCCAGCTTGCAAATTTGTAATTCCCTTCAAACTCAAATATGAAAGTTGAAAATTCTACCGTAGTTTCTCCTAGCACAACTGCCTAACATGTAAAAAAATAAGATTGTTATCTGTCCTCTCACCAGAGATAAGGGTCTGGTATATTCATACCATGGCGCGCACGATCATTATTCACCATCAATTTGCACCAAATTTGCAGCTCCTTTCAAATTAAAATATTAATGTTCAAATTTTTACGGTAGTTTCTCCTGGCATAAATGTATAACGTGTGAAAAAAATATATTTTTATATTTTCTTCCACCAGAGATATCTGTCCTCCAGTACGCATAAAATACGAACTTTTAGATTTAAAAAAAGTCATAAAATATTAAGGAACAATATATCAACCTTCAACACACTTTAATATGTTAATAGTGGACAATAAATCCAATTTGATATATTCAATCCCTTCCGGGCGAAAAAGTGCACTGAAAACAGGAAAATGGTTTTAATTTCAACAATCACATTTGGATACCATTTTGACTAGTTAGATTATGTTTCGGGTTTTCATGCAGAGGACTAAAATTATAAAGCGGATTTTAAAGGAAAGAATGGTGTTTGTTTCAATGCCCTATGATAGCCTAGTCCTCAGATACTATATTTTCCGTAAACATCCGTTAACACAAATTTTTGTATGCGCCGCAATACCTAATATTGCTGCCATTAATTAATATATATATATATATAAAATAAGTTTCATCTTACTATTTTTAACTTGGTATTTGAATTTGAATTAAAGCCTTTATGCAACTTTGGTTCAGGACAAATATTTCCACTTAGGGACACAAGTAGTTCGAACTAATATAAGCTATAGGTTCTGTTAGCTATATTTCCCTTTCAGTAGCTACATTTCGCAAAGTACGTAAATTCCCGTAGTAATAGAATACCGGGCTAGTTTTAGCACTAAATTCAACCAGGCGCAAACAATCGATAACTCCCCATTGTAATCTTACGGGAAATTGGTTGCAGCATAAATGAATATATTTCAATTTCTAAGCATACGATATTTCCCAATTCTTTGTGAAACACAATCGTTTATCCCTTCTTTGCGGACAACCTCTCATCATCTGTTCTCAAACACCAGAAGTGCGGGGTAAAATACTAAATTTGGGATATGCTTCTATAGGCTATGCTGAAATTGAGATAGGAAATTATTACATTTTAAAAGGAATTAAAGTAGATTTCTCTCTCCTTCATGACATATCAAAGAGTGGATATCAAAATGTGTTCAACAAAAATTTAGCAAAATTCTGTGTCATCAAGAAGAGATAAGATAACTTTACTTGAAAATGCAGTAATTTCGAAAGCAAATGAAAGCATATAGAAGCACACCCCAAATTTAGTAATTTTTTTACCGCACTTCTGGTGCTTGAGAACAGATGATGAGAGGTTGTTCGCAAAGAGGGGATCAGAGACTGTGCTGCACAAATAATTGAAAAAAAAAATCATATGCATTTAGAAATTGGAATATATTTGTTTATGCTGCATTCAATTTCCCGTCAGATTACTATGGGGAGTTATCGGTTGTTTGCGCCTGGTCGAATACGGTGCTAAGTTCAGGCCGGTTTAGTAGCATTATAAAATGAGCATGCGGTCCACCTATTTGATTCATTTTTAATATTTTAATTAATTGAAATGTGTTGTGCATTAAAATATATTCACTATTTCGTCAAGTAATTATAAATATTTGTCTTTCTTTGGTTTCTATCGTCAAAGGTTACGAGTAGGTCATTAGTACAACGCAAAACTAGACCTCCACCTTGTTTAAGTACGCGACTAGTATGTAACTAACTTTAGGCGCTACTGGCGCACAAAAAACAATTCTGAATACGACTTCGACTGGTCAGCTGTTAGTCACTCGCTAGTACAGCATTAGTCGCTCCAAAAAACGTCTCTGAATACGGCTGATTGTATCTACTGTTTTATTCCAATTTCGTTTGGGGGGCACACACACACTATTTGAGGGGCACGACCCCCTATGCCCTGTGGATACACTCCTCCTGCTATCGAATGATGTACCTATCTGTGTTATTTTTATCTTGGCTGGAAAGCTCGGTCCAGTTTCTTATAACTGCGACATACACTTCCTCCCGCAACTTCCTCTTGAAATGCACTTTTGAATTTTCTTTCAAATATATATATATACATATTTTCAAATAACGGCGGTCGTTTGTCTATTTCTTCAATTATTTTCTCATTGTCTACATCACTAATTAAAGAAATGCTTCAAGACTGCTTCCAACACACACACTTCTAGTCTCACACCGCAAAGGGAGAAAATAATAATATTCTCTTCTCTGAGCGACCGTGCCATTTACGTCCATGATTTTTGAAGTGTTGGGCGACTATTTTGTCTCCGAGCTGTCTCCTTGCTGTCTCCCTGCTTGGCGACAGCTCATCAACTTTTCTGTCTTTGTCTCTGCAGTGTGCGCGCTCCCATAAGACTGAATTCATTTAGCCTGGGAGACAAAACTGTCGCGCGACAAAATGTTCCTAGTGTGCGGGGCACCTAACGCTCGATGATTATCTGGTCTCTCTTGCCAAGGTCACCGGCCCACTGAATATAACTCATGTTTCGAAAATCAGCGAGCAAAGAGTGTGTGAGTATATTAAAACTGAACCTATTTGCAGAAAATGTTAAGTGAAGGGGGAATCACAGTGAAAGATAATTTTATTCCGATCAGACGTTATGTTCAAGCGGCAACGAAGGTTGTGCTAACGAATGTTGTCCCCGATATACCGAATGAGGTCATCATGCAGGCATTACTGCCATTTGGAACATTCGTCTCTCTGATTCGTCCACTTCAGACCGGCACACAACACCCAGAACTTGCAAATATTCATTCCTTTCGTAGGCTCGTGTTTATGTTGTTTAAAAAAAAACCAGAAACAGTTCCCACCTCTCTTCCTATCACTTACGACAATACTAACTTTACAATTTGTCTCTCTTGTGATGATATGAAATGTTTTGAATGTGGAGGGTGTGGACATATTTCACGACTCTGTCCGAAGAAATCTGCCGAAGGACTTGCTCTAAATGATGCGAATTTTCCCCAGGTCCCCCACCCTCAACCTCCCCGTCCTGTGACAATAGTGCCAGATACCAGTGCTACTCTCAGTATGGTGACTGTCATCACCGGTTATTCAACGCTTTATCACGCCACCCTCTCCTTCGGAATCTGCAAGTACAGTGACGGCCAAAAGTACCGGGATTGATATAAATGTTTCCGTGCTTACGAGGGAACATTCTCAACTGATCAGTCAATATGAACACGGAATGTTTTTATTGTCTTTATTTGATCGTACATATACAGGATATAACATTGAAAGACCCACGATCTGTCATATTTTCATGTAATAATTATTTGAAATCGTAAAATTGGTCATATTTGCAGTGAGTAAAAAGTCGCAGTACAGCCTTGTAGTTCACAAACCGTGAAGGAAATTCAGTATCGTAGTACACAGATGTGGTTTGGTGTGATATTGCTACATTTTGGTGTATTTTATCAACGTGACCGCCATCTTGAAATCCGCCATATTGGATGGAGGTATTGTTTTAAATGACAAGTGGATCGTGTGACATCAAACAATACAAGAATGTTCCCTGAAAATCATTTCAGGTATCCGATTTGACCTACCTCTTACAGTGTTGGAGTTATTTGTGCTGAAAATTTGCCGCTGTATACTTAAGTCCTATAATATTAAAGAATTTAACTAACGTTTGCAAATTCAGGAATTTTTACTATTTTTTAATTTCAAATTTCGCACCTCAATAATGTATAATTACGTAGCCGTTTTCCATCATTGCGCATTTGTGTTTTACCATACTTGATTTCCTTGTCCGTTTGTGAGAAACAAAATTGTACTGCAAAGTCCATTCATATATACTGTATCAAGCGGCAAACTCTCAGTGAAGATAACTTCGACACCGTAAGAGGTAGGTCAAATCTCATACCAGTAGTGACTTTCTGGGAACATTCTCGTATTGTTTGATATATGACGGGACCCACTTGCCATTTAAAAAATATCTCCATCCAATATGGCGGATTTCAAGATGGCGGCCACGTTGATGATATACACCAAAATGTAACACTATCCCAACAATCCACATTTGTGTACTACGATACTTTATTTCCTTGACGGTTTGTGAACTACAAGGCTGTACTGCAAGTTTTCACTCACTGCAAATATGACCAATTTCACAATTTTAAAAAAAATATTATAGAAAAATATGGCAGATCTTGGGTCGTTTAATGTTATTTCCGGCATATATACATTCGAATAATGACAATAAAAAATCGTCTGAATATCGACTGATCAGTTGGGAATGTTCCCTCGTTAGTAACACAAGTGGTACCCGCCTCCTCCTCCTTTGCCAGTTGCCTTCGGAACGATACCAGATGCTCGTTTTGACGAGCCATATCCTATTCAAGATCATATTGCTTCCGCTACTTCTGCACAATCTACTTTTTATAACACTAATCCAGATGCCCAACAACAACATAGTGGTTAGGGACTCCCCAATGCATACAAGTTCCAAAATAGGAACCAAGACCAGAAGAACATTCTAGATGCCTGGTAAAAAGTCCGTCCCGCATCACCTCTCAGGCAGAGGGTACACAAGAACTTCTTGGAATACCGAAACTCCGGCAATGCAAGAATCTCTGGGGACATGCCTGCCCCAAGCCAAGTAGATCAAATCTGATCGTGATCCACGACCTTGAAAGTGCACAACTCTGCTTGTGCAAAGAAAGCTAAGAGTCAGGGGTGGAAGGTAGGTCCCGAAAATTAACAATATCAATTTTTAAACAATATACCGATGATGTACATGGGCTACGTACTCTTCATAGTGATCAGATGTCGAACGTGGATCTAAATCTTCGGTGCAGAATCCAGGGTATTATAAAAGTGATTGATGATGAATGTTAGGTGTAAACCACTTATTTCGATTTCTTTTCCATTAGTGGCAGTTTATATAGAAGTGTTTTGTGTTTCTGGCCTTGTTTTACCTCAAGCTTAACACGTTCTTTACCTAATTATATTTTGGACATAGATTATGTATATCCGTAAGTACTTTTTGTGTTTTTAACTTTTCACTTTTGTTTATTTTCTTCATTCGGTAGTAATAGTGCGTCCTTTCAGTGTCAGTGTTCGGGGTTTGTCTTCTCCACATAAATAATTGCAATTTCGTCATTATCTGAAGCAATTCCATGCTCATCTTATTTGTATTCAAGAGGCGAACTTACAAATTTCGAACATACTTCGTCTTCCGCAATATACTGTCTACTTAAACCCTTCGGCTACCAAATTGACAGATACTGCCATCTTCATTCATGATACATTACTTTCCTCGTGGAATGTTGAAGATCATCTGTGTTTGGGGCTACCATACATAACATTACATTATATAACTTTTGCACGGTACTCAAACTCAACTTTTTAACATTTTTTCGGGAGGGCCCCAAAACGGCTGATTTTTGAATTGTCAAGGCTAAATTTCATACCAATGCACAATCTTTCATAACTACTAGAACCTCAAAATGTAGAAACTTGTATCACATTTTTATTCCTTGTTTTGCAAGAATCATTTGGGTCCTTTATAGGTCCAGGGGTTCGTTTAAATATTGTTTAAGGACGGCCATATTTTGTATGGCTTTATTTAGTATCAGCGCGCAACTTTTGATGACATCTCGAATCCCAATATCTGAAAAAATTCGGCCCACCCTACCCTTCACCCCGCGAATTTTTTTAGTTTGAAAACGGCCGAAAACGCTTTACGGCTAAGAAGGTTGACATTTGTCATGGCTAAATTTCATACTAATGCACAACTTTTCATAACTACTCGATCCCAAAAATGTTGAAATTGGTATAATATTGTTATTGCTTGTTTTGCCAAAAACAGTTGGGCACTTTAGGGATCCAGGGGCCTGGTTAAGCATTGTTTAAGGACGCCCATATTTAGCATGGCTTTATTTGGTACCAACTTTTGATAACAACTCGAACCACTATATCTGAAAAAAAATCGGCCCACCGTACTGTACATGCCTCAACATGAAGAAGGATTATATTTAGTACGTACGCTGCAAACATACCTGGACAAGCACCACTTCCATGTTGATATTTTTCTCTGTGGGGGATTTTAATTGCACATTGGACCCATTTGACCAATAAATTGTTTCGAAACTAAAACACGTTTGGTCCAAAATTTATTCAAATTTTGTGATAAGTTTGATCTTATTGATATTTGGCGATATTTTCACCCTACTCAATCTCATTTCAGTTATTATGGCTCGCAATAAAATTCCCCTATAAATAGGCTTGTTCACATATACTACAACCAACTAAGTTTGCGCTTTGTCAGCGCTATTATTCATATTTTTCAGTTTTTTAACCACGAAGCTGTTCAGTGTGATTTGACATTCCATCGTGATTATTTCCTTTCTCCCTATTTGGTGTTAACTTTCTACTACAACATTCTGGTTTCTGTGATAGCATGAAAGTATTAATTAATCATTATAATCTATTATGTGCTAATACTGATAATGTTCTAGGGGTGTGGAAAGATTCTAAGTCTTAGTTGCAAGTTACTGCTAACCGATGGGATTTTGCTTCACGACTTGAACATCGACAGGCTCTTCTTGCACAACTAGAGGCCCTTCTTCGTTCTGGTCTACACACAACACAAGACGCCGATGTTTTCATGATGTTTGTTATAAGTTAAAATTTTTACTGCTCAATGTGCTTCTGACTTCTACCTTCAAGAAAAATATACTAGGGGAGACCCGTATAAAGTGGACCCCCGGGGTAAAGCGGACCACCTAGTGTACCTTCCAAACTAGTGCTGCTCGCTGGCTATGGCAAACCGTAGTATTCCCAACACCAAACAGTTGTGTTGTAGGAGGTTCAGTGATCGGACCATAACAGCGGCTGGGATATTTCAGAAAATCATGTTTTGAAGGATCTTGATCTAAGATACGACCTTTACTATTGTGAACGTCCAGAGAGAATAGTGAATGTCCGAAGAAATTAACTGGTAAATTTCTGTAGATAATGTGATTGTCTACAGAAAATCTAACTTGAAAGAAACAAGATTTCCTAGAGGAAACTTTGTACAATTAATTTGGTGTTTTAACGGAGCAAAGCTCAATTATACACGGAAGCTACTTGGCTGCGAAAGGAGTTTAGTACCAATATAAATGAATGTAAACCGGACTACATTTTAACTCACCACATTTATTGACGATGGGCAGAGTAAACGAATTATAATAAAGTTGTTCAACTTTAGACAGTTATTCTTTTGGGGATAACACTTAGAATAGCCTAGCCTATGTCAAACGCTCGATATCGCAACATAAAGTGGGTCCCTAATTCATACGTCGAAGTATGTTGAAGTCAGATGACCAATGAAGAGAAGATTCTAAGTTGGACAGCCCTTGAAATTTTCACAAGTCGCACTTGGAGAAAAAGAATAAGATGAGTAAAAATATCTTCTTCAAGAGCGATCTGGGATATTGTCGTCGCTCTAAATCTTGATGTCGAACAGGTGAGTAAGTGATAGCTGATCGGTCTTATATACTAATTCATGTCCTTCCTGCAAGGTTGTAAGTGTGTGTGCTTGGGTCTGACATGGCTTTGCTTGGAACGTCCTCTGGTTATGTATTGCTCATGGATATATAACCTACACCTTCTATGTTTCTTGTAGACCATCTTAAATTATGGAAAACATTATTTTCTTTCTTGTCTGTCTAACTATCCTAAATTAGTGTTCGCATTGTCATAAAAAACTATACCCTTTGGTACACTTGGGTCGTATCTATGATAAGTGAGAATTTGGCATAAAATAAAAGAGAGGAACTCAGTTTTCGATTGTTCACAACCAATGGTTTGTTGATTTAAATAGAATAAATACATCTTAGTGACTTGACTCACCGTCTGGAGAGATGATTTAGGCCTCTATCGATTGGGCCTTGAACCCAATTCCTTCGTAATACCAACAGCTTGTGTTACTGACAAGTTAATGAGGAGCACCTAGTGTAACTAGTGCTTTGTCTGTGACTTTGATGAATATCGTATGTCCCTAACCAAGCTCGCCTATGAAGGTTGTGAGATGATAATACGATTCTGAGATAATTATGACAATTACCTAGGCTTTCTATTAGGTTGTATAGTCCATATGAGGACCCCGTAGCATTCAGACTTGGGCTTATGATGACCCTCAAACCAGCTGAATATGCACGGAAAATTCCAGTACTATCTTTCGATATCTTTCCAGACGGGAAGTTAGATAGCTTAGTTTCACTTTTACCTAACATGGTTATACAACTGTTGCATAACTTATTACATAGCTAATTTTGCTGTTTTCTGTTGCGTGACGAATATTTGTTCACCGTCTACGTAAGTTGTTTACCAAAAGTTGTATGATGTGTTAATGCACTTATTGCGTATTTTGCTCTTTGATTCTTGGTTTTGAAATAATTCGTATGAATAAATATATGGCTACGAACCTAAATACTACGGCCTCTTACAATACAATGTGTCTTATTTAGAGAAAACTTTCAAATTGTTTCTAGACACAAATGAGAAATAGAGCATATAGTTTCATTAATTAACTTTAACAGTTTTGATTTAATCCCATATTTCCTATCAGTATATTTACAACGAACGAAAACTTGCGTCAGTGGCTGGCTATTTCATAAAACTCGGACTCGAATTTTACTTCGTTAACGGCTTTTCTACAGTGTGCGAGGCTACAACAGCTGTAAGTAAACAAGTAATTTTAGGTAGAGCACATAACAATTTTGCTGGTACTTTACTATCTGATACCTGTTAGCTTATTGACCTAATCTGGAAAACAAACGGTATGGTCATGCTTGACCTTAGGGTAGACCTGATTTAATTTGGATGCACGAAGATTCATTTCTCGCCTGTATTCTGTTTTATGAACAATGAATCTAACTATTTATTAGAGCTATGGGCTGATATTTTAGAGAGGCTTTTCTGAATTAATGTGATCTTTATATCTACATACCCCCCATGTGTTATACTTAGAAACTAAGAATAAATGGTGATTTGAACGTCATCATATAACGCTGTCTTTTAATACCCCACAAATTTAAAGTCCATGCTTCAGTTGGTAAACCTATGGCCATAGTTTCTTTTGCGAAGCGATGAGAGTTCTCCTATTTGATTATCTTGATCAAAGACACACGATCACTGCACATTATTACACACAGATAACATCACAATTAAGGGATACAATCTAGGAAAAGAGGAAAGAAATGTTAATCACAAAAGTCTTTCTGCACCAGGATAATGCACCCGCTCACAAAAGTCATCACACAATGGCTGCAATTGAAACCCTAGCTTTGGAACTTGTTTAGCATCCTCACTATTCCCCAGATCTTGCTCCCAGGGACTTCAGTTTGAACTCCAACTTAATCAGACACGTGAGCTTCAGTTGTGTTAAGACCACTAAAGCCTAGAATAACAATACACTAAAGTAAAAAGTCGTAGTACAACTTCTATATCAGGGACATTAATTGCTATAGACCTTTTGTATATTCTAGTTTAAAAGAATATTTAAAGAACATTTAAGTTTTGGAATAGTTTTTCTTTGAGTAATATACTTTCCAAAATCCTTTCACCAAATTAGGAAGAACATTACAACTTCACGAGCGACGGCAACGCAACTTGACTCCACTCGCTGTTAAAGGTTGATACTTTTAAACACGAAAATCAATTACAATTACAGTGTATGCAGCTACGAGTAAAATAAATAAGATGTGCAAATTCTTTTTTAAAAATTAAATTGCATTGTTTTTAGTTTAAGAATATTGATTTTATGTACATTATTGTTTTAATTTCACCTAAAAATCATATCCAAATGCCCGCACATAATAAAAAGACTGCTTTCAGTTATGCTGCTGTTATGTTTTCGACTGAAGTCGAGGAACTGTATAATTGTAAAAAAAAATTAATACAATCAAAGGTTCACTATTTTTAATTCTTGAAAGTCCTCGGGGAACCACTTATACCGATTCTTCTGGAATGAATTTTGATGCTCTTAATTTCATGATAAATTGAACCATTTTTGGGGGGAGGGGTCTCAAAAGATTCGAAAATCAGAAATAAAGAACAATTACTAAATATTCGCTTACTGATTTTAACTATATTTACTACTTTTCATTCCAGACTCGTAATGCTTTCGTTTGTGTTACATTTCTTTCAGGAAGGAACTTTTCAAGCGATTGCAGCAACTATGGCCACGGTTGTTTTAGTCATATTGCTTCTACCCCCATTAATATTGTCGTTGAGTATTAGCGTTGTTATGCCAATTCACGAAAGGTCGTCGCATGTGGGGCATCTGCAACTCATGACAGGACTTAATCCCTTTATTTATTGGTTTACTTGCTACTTCTGGGACATGCTCTGCTACATAATATGTACAATTATACCTTCCCTTGTGCTGATACAAGTTATGGATCGAGACGAGCTTTTCCGTGGAGATTTAGGTAAGTACTATGCGTTACAGTTAATATAGTGATATTTTATTGAGGGGATTGAAGTCTCTCCGCTTTCGTAATACCATCGACCTCTGACTTTTAAAATCACTTAACGTTGAAATAATATTTTTAAATAAATAAATTATGTAACATCTATCTTGGTGAAATAAATTCCACTAAGAAGTTGTTGCTTGTTTTGTTCAGTAATACCACTGTTTATTCCAGACATACTTTCGCGAGGGTGAGTTTTCAGCCACACCCCAAAAACGTTGTATTACTCATACGTACACTGAAATATGCATATAATACCACATTCTATAAATTGTGTTCGTGTTATTTTAAGGTTAACTAAGGAAGTAGAACATGTACGACATATTTTAATGAAACTAGTCATACAGCGAAAACAAGTATAAAAAATTAATTAGAACTGAAAATCTAGTTCATAATGAATTAAACTGGAATTACACGTTCGTGCCAAAATGTTTTCTCCGATATTCAGATTTGTATTGGTATCGAACACTCCAGTATTATTTTAGATAGAAGTCAGAGGTTACTTTCGTTGCGAAACTTGGCAACATTCCTCATATTACGTTAGAATGACATTTGACAATAAGCAGCAAACAGTAAACAGGTAGACGATACGACGTTAAATACGTGCATTTCTAACTTACTGCAAGTTGATGTGTAAGTGAATCAGTGACTTCAGTATGTCTGCAGGTAATAAAATAAGCAGAGCATTAAGGGGACTCTGGTAAATTTCGTGAAAATACAAAAAGTAGCAGAGACTGACCAAATCTGGGTGATTTGAATTTAATCCGGACCATAAAAGACTACGAGCCTTATTATAAAATCCTGAAGGCCGTACTCGAGCTAACGTACATAACATGGCCTAGGAGGTCATAGTAGACTAGACCCTATACTCGGTAGTCTATTTTCCAGCTGCCGTGTCGTGGTTGCTGTTTAATCCGGATCATAAAAGACTACGGGCAATATTATAAAACCCTCAAGAACATAGCACACCTAACCTACGTAACATGGCATAGGAGGTCATAGTAGGATATACCCTATACTCGAGAGTCTATTTTCCAGCCGCCGTGGCATGATTGCTGAAGAAACCATAATTCAGCGCTGTACGATACGCTATGTCGCAGTTTTTATAAAAGTCTAAGAGCTATATAATGTGTTATTCAAGTCTATAGTGTAGCTAAATTATAAAAGGCTACACGCCTTATTTAACATAGCACAAATTACAGAGGCTACGTCCCACCCCTATTTAACATAGCAGAGATTGTATGAAAGGGTACGAAGCTTATTTAACCCACATAGTACACCAGTGCACGATAGCAAAGGTCACGAAGCTCCTTTTAACATAGCTGAGATCCCAACACAGCAGCAATTTCCGCACACACTCAGAGATTACAACAGTTTCTATACCACACAGTACACCAGTGCGCGAAAGAGAGAGATTACAGAGGCTACGAATAATCCCCTAGCAGATTACAACAGCACACAGTGCACTCTGCTACGAGCTCCTTTTTAACATAACCTCGAATATTTAAGCTTTTTTTTCAAACCACACATTACAGAGACTACAGGCAGCGAACATAGCAAGCATTAGCCAACCTCTTTCTTGAGAAGTTTCCAGAAACGTAACACATGCTCAGGCTAATATCCTCATGCCGCAGTCCAGTCTGGGATATCATAGTGGAAGGAAGTCTGATACGTTAGTGATCTGCGAACCAGCTAGTGTGAATATTGGTAACTGAAACAAAATAATATTTTCTTCATGCTTACTAGTATTGAAATATGTGTGTGGTTTCTATTGTTTTGAAATTTGTGCATTCGGCAATTTCTAGCCATATTTGTCTTCTTTATGCACAGAGGGTCCATATTGGATGTACAATTGTACATGCCTGTGTTAAAAATCTAAAACCTGTTTTTTTCTGCATATAGGCCTCAATAAAAGCAAGTATAAAGAGAATTTACAAAAAATGCGTATTTAAATTGCCTAAACAACAACAACAATAATAATATCTTATTTATGGAAAATTGAATTCTAAAAAAGACAAAGTATTAATACAGTGCAAATTATTGCTATTTGTAGGGTAAACCGTGACGACATATTGCCCTATTCTAGTTTTGTTGGCACAGTGTCTGCTCCCGCGAAAAGAGAAGTTTGTTATGTTTTTGGCTTAGTGTTAAAGACCTCGCAACAACTGTTTCTGGAAAAGTCAATGTGGTGGTGTGTGTGTTATGTATAGCTTCTTCCATAATTTTCTAGAAGAACAATACTCTTTCTGCGTTATGGCTGACAGGTACAGCTAAGTGCACGGGGTTTTAATAAGACTATAAGGAACATAAGAGTGAAAAATTACGCGTCATGTTATTGCTAAATTTACGAAATTGCTTACAAGACTATTGTTGTGAATTAGTTTTGAGTGGTAATTATAAAATAAAAAAAAACAATCTATAATAATAATATCTCATTCTAAAAGACAAATAAACAAGAGCAAAAAGTATTATTATTGCCCTCGGTTCTTGTTGCTACAAGGAATATATTCGTCCGCACGTAATACAAGGCAAGAAAAATGTAATAGTTTCTTTTACAGCACATTTATGTTCGAGACTCTTCGAGAAGAATGTTGCACCTGTTACACTTCCTCCATTTTAAAATTTATTCTATACACGCATGTCACGCGTAAGGCCAATAGCTTTTTAAAAGCCCACGTAGGTAGCAGTACGTGTAGTGTGTATAAAACGTCGTTGTTTGTTTCACTTTTTAAGCCGTCTATTGTGTTTCTTTAAGGAAATGGAAGCCTAAAACCAAGATTTTATTTAATAAAGAATAAAAGTCAAGTTGCTATTAGCTTATGGGGTTGTATTTGCTAAATACGTTCCTTGTGCTGAAGTTGCTACAAGCGAAACAGTAAATACTGTATACGGAGATTATATTTTGCTACTGTGGGTTTTCTGTGTATTGCATTCCTTAAATAAAGATAGCAGGAATATCTATGCATGTGATTCTACAAAATAGTATCGCATTTGTTTGCTGTATCTCTGAGAATGAAAAGACAAGTTGCTAATAGTGTAATTCTGCAGTATGGAAAATATTAATATACTATTATGGGAAAATATGACATTATTATTGTTGTTTAGTTGTTTGACATTTTTTTTTTGGTTTTGTTTAATTACCCCCCAAGCTGTAATTTTTGCGCAAACTGTAAGCAGACCGCTTAATTGCAAATATACGAGGATCGCGGCGGTATAAATACTTTAAGAAAAACACTAATAGCCTAAGGCCTAGCCAGCCGATTTCAATCCACTTCGCGATATCGAAAACCTACTGGTACGCAAAGACATACACAAATACATATGGGTAACTCCGCACGGCAAGACTCTCAACCAGATCGATCACGTATTAGTAGATAGACGAAGAACACCAACATAATGGATACAGAGGATCTCGTACAGAGGAGCGAAAGGTGCCACCGATCATCAATTAGTAATCACAAAAGTAAGCCAAAAGTTATGCATCGCGAACAGAGAACATACAACTGAAATTCAAAGTTAAACGATTGAACAATCCGAGCATAAAAACAGATTACCAACTCGAACTCTCAAATAGATTCGAAATCCATGCCGACTCGAGTAATAATAAAGATGATATTAATAATGAAATTGAAGTAAGATGTGGGAGGCAATTCCTGAAACAATTAAGAGCACAGGGAAGGAACGTGTAGGTGAGAAAAACAGAGAAACAAACCTTGGTTTGATGAAGAAGCCTTAAGCTTCATGAGGAACGAGAACAAGCAAGGCAACGATGGCTCAGTATTAAAAGCGAAGCAAATACCAACCGATACAGCAACATGAAACGAAACGCCACACGCGGGTTCAGAAACAAAAATCGGGAATATCTGACACACGAGATTCAGGAGATAGAGGAAAACGACAAGGCAAATAACATACGAGATCTATACAAAGGGGTAGACTCGTTAAGAAAAGATTATCAGCCGAGGTTAGGAATGATTAGAAATGAACGTGGAGATATTCAAGCGGATCAGACTAAAATTGTCGATATGTGGAAAGGTTATTTCGATAAACTTCTTAATGTACACAACGGGGAACAAACAGAGGAATTTGAAATACGTACCGCAGAACCGCGAATTCCTGAACTTTACGAGATCGAGGTCGAAATGTCGGTAAAGAAACTGAAAAATTTCAAATCACCAGGAATATACAATATTCCAGCCGAATCCATATATGCCCACTGGGTCGGTAACGACCCATTTTTTCGATTCGAGGTTGTTTAATGTGGTTAAGAAAAATTGCTAATTTTTTGCTTCACTTCCATTTACTGATGCCTTTTTACTTGCCTTTGTAGTTATTTGCATCTGACACTACATCTAGTTTGTTATATGATACTTTTTCTCCAGGAACCTGTAATAACTAGTTTAACTCACCCACTTTCCTCCGCGCATTTGTTTCCGAAACTTTGCATAGTGTTATTAGAAAGACAAGATAGCGCTATAGTTATGTTACGAGCCATATTGAATAACTTTGAGTAGTATGGATTTTAGAAGCTATACAATTTTAGGTGGGTCGTTAACGACCCAGTATGCTTACTGTATCGAAGTCAATTGTTTGTACACAGATCATCATTTAGCAACAAAAGAGTACGTTTTTACACAGAAATAATTTTATCGTAATTCTTTGGATTATATATATATATATATTCAGCCGTTTTCTATCCACTGCTGGATCAAGGCCTCCCCCTTTCCACATATCTCGGTCTGCTGCTATCCTCATCCATGTAGCTCCTGAAAAACGCTTGATTTCATCTACCCATCTTACATTTGGACGTCGTCTCGGTC